>CAJUYG010002397.1:0-30952 GCA_910591675.1 Galerucella calmariensis | reverse complement strand
ACATATTATAAAATAAAAACAAAAATAATGTTTTCAACATTTAAGTTTAAGACACCCTGAATGAAATAAATATTATATATTAATAATATTATATATTAATATATATTATTTTCTCAATTGCATTGTCTTCTATTCATTATAAATCTCAATTCATTTTAAAGTTATGTTTTTGAAAAAAAGCATTGCATTCTCATTATTTTTATATTTCCTAATATTTATTTCAATTAACAGTTACATAAAAACGAAATATATAAAGATTGCTTCACACAATTGTTTTATTGTCAATTTGAGTAAATGTTTTCTCATTATTTTGCATGGTAACTTTAAAAGTATGGTACACAAGTCTTCCTGCTCTGCTTATCAAAGCTGCTTTAGTTATTTCAGTTTTGAGAGTAAATGAAATTTTTCTCAAACTGTCATTAAAACAATAAAACAACTCTCAAACGCTAAATAAAAAAAAACATTCTTTAATGAAACATTTTTTTTTAAACTTAAAAACGAATCGAAATATCAGAATGAATAAAAAAATAAACCAAGCTTTTTGCATACAAGTTGGTTGTGAGTAACATCCAAGATTGTATTTCACCACAGGGTGTTTTAAACTTGAATTATAAAACATAATTTTGTTTTTCCTCGTTTAACGTGTATTAAATTGGTATGAATTTCCTTTATTTTTTTTAATCATTAACATTGGGCCAAAATTAAAAGTTATATAGTATTAAAATCTGTCATCTTTATTATCATATACCATTAAACGGGTCTAAATTTTGATATTTCTATAATTTTAATTTTTAATCGATGCACCAAATCGACTTTGCCGTGCCCCATAATTATTTTGCATATATCCATTATCCTAACAATAAATTTCATAATAGGGCTATACATTTTAGTCTTCCTGTATAATATTTAAAGTTGTTATTTATATAGAAATAAATGATTTCGGTCTAACAAAGTATTTGTGTAATTTTGTCATGTTAAACTAATATTTTATTCAAATTGAGATTAATTTAATTAACAAAGTTTCAAAAAAATACAAAAACTCGAATCCCTTTATTTTTTTATATTGAAACCACAGTATAGGAACGAACCAGTATTACTATTATAAATTTCATTCATAAATTGCCAGAGCATTTTACTTTTCCATAGGCGTAGGTAGCATAAGTTTAAAAATGACTTGAGCGTCTAAAATGTTTTTTCTTAAATATTGTAAAACAGTACACTGATAAGTGAATAAAGCAATAGTCTCATACAAAATATTTATTGGTTTACATACACACTACCCGTTATATTCCTTTTAATGGTATCCATTGCAAAAAAATCCTTAGAAACTATAAAAATAATAATGAGATACTCATCCGAACGACGTTGTAGGTCACAGAGAACTTGGGAGTGTGACGTCAACATACTGGTTCGTTTCTATACTGTGTTGAAACACTCTGTAACTGTTGCTTTCATATTTCCCTTGAAAGTTATTTAAAATAAACCTTTCATAAGTATATGTCTAGTCTCCTATTTTATATTATATAAAGTGCTATTAAGGAAATTATTTTAAACGTTTTGGTCTGTGAAATGTATTTAAAAAAAATGTGTTAAACATGATTGTTATTTTCTTAGGCTTATTGACTAATCAAATCCGTTTAATTTTTAAATTCATCGGTTTGTTTTTGTGTACTGAATGATCTATAATTAATGACAAATAGGAATATTATCCGTAAAAATATTTTATTCGATATTTAAAATAGAGTTTATAGATATTGTATATTTCAATGAAAAACTGTTCAGGCTTTTATGAAAGAAACCCTCACAAACCATATAAAGAGAGAAGATACGAGGGTAGTTTGATAAGTTAGGAAATTGTCTGCCTTTTATAGCTGTCAAAAAAATAAATGACTAAGCTTGCTTTTCATTTTCGACGAAGAGAGTGACATTCATTGATGTAATTTGAAACGTTAATAGTGTGAAAAAAATTTAAAAAAACATGCACGTTTGTGTGTTTGGTTTGCTGCTCATCACTATGGGAAGCCATGTTGATTTATTTAGCGCCCCCTAGTAACGGCCTGCGCTTGTGTATGGGATGGGAGTTGATTCCTTCTATCTTTGCATTTCATTGCTGTACTTTATATATATATACAGGGTGCAGCAGTTAAATTATAAAGATTTCAAGAACTGAAGTATCTGAATATTAAACATTGCTATTATGTTGTTTCTAAAAGTGAAAATATCGCGATCTGTTTTTCTACTTCCGGTTTAATATAATGTAGATATGTTTTAATTCAAAAAATTGTACAGAGTGTCCCAAGTTACAAAAAAGGTACTACCTTCAGTTCTCGAGTTTTTTCTAATTGATATACCCTGTATACAGATAGACGAAAGTAATGTTCAAAAAAATCACCCTTTGTATGATTTTTTTTTTCAATAATTTTTCATTTTTCTCTTGTTAAAACCACTCTTAAAATTGTACAGATTATATAGTGTTAATCAAAATGTACTTTATATACAGGTTGTACCAACCTTACGACAAACTTCGGTATATGGGTTATTTTAAGAGATATCAAAAAATGTTATCAACAAAAATAGTAGATGTGGCAAAACCTTATATCAAAAGCTTCAAAAAAATGTAACCAATCTGAATTCGGTATAATATACAGGGGTTCCCATTTAAAAAATCATATGTTTGGTTTGTTACGGAGTTATGCAGCACTCTGTATATTTCTATATAATTTCAAAATATAGACCTTCAGCACATCTACTATTTTTGTTGATAACATTTTTTGATATCTCTCAAAATAACCCATATACCGAAGTTTGTCGTAAGATTGGTACACCCTGTCTAAGTAAAACTCCGATTCTCGATTCATGTATTCAAAATAATTTTTTTTTGTAAGCATTTTACTAGCTGCCAACTTATAGTAAAAAAAGGGAATTTGTTTTGATGTGTAAAATTTTTCCGGATAAAATATATCGATTTGTTTAAAAATCTTTTTTTTTTGGGACAACCATGTAAATTAATATATGTTTATTGATATGTAGATTAAATATTTTATATTTTTGTAGAAAGTATATTTTTTTTTGTTTTAATAAAATAATCAACTAATAATGGTATATGTTCGGGCATATTTTTTTTCTTTTAAATACACGTTTTATGGCCAATTATTTTATTCGCACAGAACATGTAATATAACCGATGAGGATTTTGAGTTGGAAACTAGAATTTTCATTATTCCGAGTTGAAATATTACACATAGAGGTCCCAATGATGCAATTAAACCCGGGATTGTGTTTAATAAACCCTACAAAATACAAATAAAACAGAACACAGAGTCAGATGCTGCAATGCAATACGCATATACAAATGGCTCAAAAATAAAAGAATGCCCAGGATGTGGAATTTATTCGAGAGCACTAAGCCTAAGGATTAAGTGGGGAATGGGAAACAATACCAGCGTGGTTCAAACAGAACTAACAGGTATCTCAATTGCCACAAAAGAACTAACCAGAAGAGGAATTTCTGGCAAAAACATAACAATCTGCACTTATAGTAGACAAGCCCTATTACCCTTGAACAGACAACGTGTTATATTGAGGCTAGTACTAGAGTCCCACCAAGATTTAGCTAACGCCTCTGCAGATAACAATGTTATCCTAAGATGGGTTGAAGGGCACGAGAGGAGTAAATGAAATCGCATTGCCGATTCTTTAGCCAGGGAAGCGGCTGGATTAAAAATTTCAGGACCTACGGCCAAAGTCTATATATTCCAATAAGTCCGGCCACTCTCTCGACGACGCGAGAATCCCCCTCCTGCCGACATTCACCGACAAAACCCACATCTGATGTGGGATTTATTGATTTTTTAGTTCTGTTTGACTTACACGGTGGTGTAGCAGAGCGTTGTATCGGGTGCGCCCAAGAAAGTGATCTTGAATTTTAATTTGTGCGAACGTTATCTGCTGTGTTTTTGATTGTGTGCGATGCCTTCTTATGGAAATTATTGTTGCGTGGATTCGTGTAGAAACAATACTGCAATTCATAAACAATTATCATTTTTTCGTCTTCCTAAGGATCCTGAAAGGTGAGTTATTGACTTGAAAATTTCAGTAGCTGGTACATAATTTGGAACAAATCTAGAAATATTGTATATTATTAATTATTATAATTACTCACCTCCATGAGTTGGACATAAAAAGGAAAGACTGTCAGGATTTGTCCACAGAAGAAGGAAATGCCCTGGTTTATGTGGGTGGATATTTTTTGCAAAAGTGTTTTGTTAAACACAAATGCGAAATTCGCCTAAACTTTTGCAATAAGGAAAGTTGTGACCAATCCACATCATTCTGCGAAAAAAAAAGTCTATGAAGGTAGTAAGCAGGGACGGTTTGAAGGATTGACAGTTCCTCCAAAAAGTTTCAGTGAATACCTATCTGATTTCTTTAAAAAATATATTCACTGAAAATTTCAATGATTCATGTGTGCAGGATGATGTAGGAATAGGAATGAACTTGAAGACCAAGTTGTCTACTATCGCATCCTTGCCAAAACGTCCCATGGGAATACCTGCTGTCCTTATATACAAGGGTGCAAATCTATTATACACTGAAATTTGCAAATTCCTCACTAAGGACCTTTAGAAAGAATAAAGAACATCCTAAATTGAAAATCTTGAAAAATTTATAACTATTCAAGTATTTATTAATTTTTAAGAATGTACATACCTAATACTTATTTGTTTGTTAATATTTCATTATTTTTATTTATTTATCCAATACAACGCTACAGAGTACACTCCAAATGAACTTGACCTAAATAATTGTTCATTTGTATTCGTTTTCTCCCAAGTAGATGTTAAACTGTGTTATTTCTTTTATAATGATTATATCAACACAAATGTTCATTCGCTGATCATTCTGTATTAGTTATTAAGTATTATCAGATATACGCTCGGATATACGTTAATGGAGTCTATGTTTATGATTTTTTTCATTCCATTCCTCGGTTAAAACAAAATTTCTAAAAAGTTACTTAGCAATAGTGGTAGCTATTTTTGACATATAATTTATATAAATTGCCAATATTTTTCAAAACAAGAATAAAGTCAACATATTTTCTAATTGCACCCGGTAAATTCCTTCACAAATGAATTCACCATCCGTCACCTCGTATACTACCAAATGACAACGATTACTGTAATCTTTGCAAATGACTAGCAAAAACAGGTGTCTCACATGATTTACGACTCCCCGCAAAAAATGCCGGCGTTTTCCGACGAACAAAGGAGTGACCGGACTTATTGGAATATATAGACTTTGCTACGGCCTAACGACAATTGCGGAATTAGCCAAACGTTACACCCATGCACAATCCCTTAAGAGATGGGATGGAATCAAAGGATGCAATCTTGCTAGGATCACTCTGGGAAGCTGGCGCCGAAGAAATATTTGGCGATGACCAGGAAAAACCTACGTTTAACAGTAGGATTTCTAACTGGCCACTGTCAACTAAGGAAACACCTCCATACTATGGGGCTATTGGACACACTTCTATGCAGGATGCGTGAACAGGAAGATGAAACTGTCCAGACATGTCTTATGCGAGTGTCCGGAGTTATCGTCAATAAGAGAGTGTGTGTTCGGTGAGTCTTGGCCTACACCTGCCGATATAAAGGAGATGTCTCCTAGTGATCTGTCCACCTTCCTGGGAAGGACAGGATGGACGATGACCTAGGAGGACAACTCCTCGGGAGGATGTACAATGGGTCACATGTGGCCTAAGTGCTGTGAGCCTACACTCAGCCTCCCTACTCTACAGATACAGATTGTTCTTAATTGTCACTTTTACCTCATATTTGGAAAATTGTTAACAAATAAAGTATCGCTACAACTAATGTTTTTAACATCTACTAAGATTACAACATATGCCATTGATTATAATTCTGAGGTTAAGTGTAAAATAACATTCAACAAATATAAGACATACGTAAAACAGCAGAATACGTCACCGATTATGACATAACGGCAAAGGATGGTTGAACAAACTATCAATGCGAAAAATGACATTTTTTATTGCGAATTATGTCTGAAGTTGGAGTAAAATTGGTGCAAGCTATTGACATTAAATTCTGGAGATGTTCAGTAGTAAGTCGAGATCGAAATTTATTCCTAATGAACTTCATCTTCGAAAATGCTCCTTCACAAATAGATGTCGATCCAAACAAAGTAAGAAGTTTCAAAGCTAATTTTTGTAATTCTGGACAAATTTTATCCAGAACTCTTCACTGGAAACTTCCGATTGTTTGTGTTTTAAAACTGTGTTTTCTTGGAAATCGATAATTTCCATCTGCAGAGTAGCTTTATCATTTCCGAAAACAATTGCAGCTTCATTGATCCATTCACCATCAGGATGCAGAGAGTAAATGCTGCTGAGAATTTCTACAACATTATCAATTTTCTTAAAATCTGCGAATCTTTTTTGATAATCCGATTTAAGAACCGTAATGAACGTCTTGAATTGAATTGACGTCAACAAAGTTGATGTGAGGGATACATTATTATTAAATTACGTACAGCTCGCGTCAATCTTTTTGTATATCGGAAGTAGTCTTTAGTGTAAGTTACTGTGTTCTTGCGGGTCCGCACAAAATGGGTCAGCGGTCCGCCATTTGGCGACAAACATATACAAACAGTACGCCACTGTCAAAACGGAACCGACTATTCGCCATTTGCAACCTTCCATTTGGACGCAAACTTATTTGGTAAATGCTCCTTCCTGTCTGTTTTATGTTCTAAGGCAGGGGTTCCCAACCTTTTTTTGTCTACTGCCCACTTTAAGAATAAATTATTTTTCAACGCCCCTTTTTTTAAACATACTTAAAAACCGCTAAGTACCTATAACTGATTATTGAAACGCAACTTTATAGTATTCGGACAGAGTATCTTTTATTGAAAATAAAACAAACGTAATCAATTCTTATAAAAAAACTAATATGAAGGTTGAATCTGATGCTGTTCAATAAGTTTGTTGATATCAGGTTCCAATTTACTCAAAAACAGTCGCAAGTCGCCACGTTCGGTAACACGCAAACGATTTCTCTTTTTAGTAAGCAGCGTAGCCACAGCACTAAATTCACGTTCACACAAATATGACGATGGGAATGCTATCAAAAATCGTTGAAATATTGACCACAATCCAGGATACAATAAATTGCGGGATCGGTTTTTGTAGCCAAAATTCTTGATATCCATTTTTGAACTGGATTTTTATTTCTTCGTTTGTTGTCAATTCTATAAGTTCTTCCAGCTGAGGTGACATTGCTGTGTTGACATTTGAAAACGGATCCAACACCCAGTCTGGTATTTCCAAGTTTAAAATGTCCTGGTATCGTTCGGTGAAGTCAATGTGGAGGTTTTCCAAATGTTGGCAGTAGGCAAACAAGTCGTCGTTACTGCAGGATACTGATAAATTCGGAAAATTGTGAAACTCACGTCTGCCCATATTCTTTTTGTGCAGAAGCAGTTTGGCTGCGAAAGCAGCAACGACATTTTTTGTTTCAATTAAATTTAGTTCATTGCCTTGCAGTTGGAGGTTCATGTCGTTGAACAATTTATACAGGTCTGTCATGTAAGCTATATCATTCTTTGACGTTATGAGCTTGTTGCGCAGTTCTGTATCTTTAGTTTCCAAGAACTCTATCACAGAGTCAAACAGGAAGTACGCTATGAAGCCTTTATGGCGCCCTGTCATAGCCGGAGCGCCATCCGTAGCAACTGATATAATATTTTTCAAAGGAATCTCTTTCTCTTCACAAAACTTTTCCAATGTATTGAATATGGTTTCGCCTTTTGTATCTGTCTCCAAATTTCTGGCAAACAATAATTCTTCACGTATTTTCTCATCTTTAATAAACCTCACGTAAGATAGCAACAACGCTTCAATAGTTGGTAAAGTGGACTCATCGAGCTGAATTGAGAATTGACTAGTCCTCAGATGATTGCACAATGATTCTTCAATGTTTTCAGCCATTTCATCAATTCGTCTTTGCACAGAATTATTACTCAAAGGAATATTTCGGATAATATCTGCGGCCGGTTTATGAAGCACAGTAGTTATTACTTCCTTTATTGCTGGCAAAATTAACTCTTCTCCGATGTTGTGTGGTTTGCCTTTTTGAGCAATTAACATAGAGATATTGTACGAAGCTCGAAGTCCGTCATCATCTTGCTTAGCAGCCGCCGAAAATAGTTTTGATACACTTGGCTGAGTATTATGCTTCTTCTCTAGGTCTTGAAAATATGCTACATTCTTGTCTTTCTTATCTGAATGCAGGAATGTACAAATCGGATTATTTAACAAAAACTTGTTAAAACATGATTGCCCGCGGTCTATTATATCGAACCGAGTTTGAGCTATATCTTAATTAATATTAGTTGATGTTCACAAGATGTAGTCGAGAGCTAAGTCGGTGTCTAAGAATCTTCTTAGCTAGGTAGATGAAATTATAAATCGACCCCAAAGCCCTACACAACGCCCCCTTTTTTTTCTGGGTCTCTTACCGCCCCCCTTCAGGCCTGCAGCGCCCACAAGGGGGCGCTGTCGCCCACTTTGGGAAAGACTGTTCTAAGGTATTGCACCCGTGAACGAACGATATTTAAAAATAATGTTTAATGTGTGACAAGAGTGGAAGAAGGTTAGGAATAATCCAAAAAAAGCTCTGTAAAACGATGTAAAAAATATACTTTCAAGAATATACAAATTGATTACAGAATTTCCTTACCTACAGTGTGTTCACGGATAGGGTAACAAGAGGAGAAACTTTTTTCTTTGTAGTTTTATCAAAAAATGTCATACTAGATAGAGAAAATTTTGTTTTGAAACCCCGTGAAATCAAATAAAATTCTAGTTTTTTGACGCCTGCTTCATTTTATAGAAAATTTTTTATGAAAAATACGATGAATTTTTGCACTAAGGTACAAATGGAATAATAACACCAGTCAACAAAAAAAATATTTTTTCTTGGGTTTCTGTTCTCATGCTTAAATTCTGATTCTAGACATTGAAAAACACTTAAATATTCATATAGTTCGTGAAGTTTGCTGATTTACAGCAATAAGTATAAATTAATTTAATTGAATACGAAGAATATTCACTTTTAGACATCAATTTCTTATTTTACATCTACATGTTATTGTTTATCACAAATCTTCAATAAAAAAGACTCTTAATGTTTTCTTATTATAATTTACAGTGGAAATGTGGAAAAAATATGAAAATCAGTAATTTTTGACCAAAAATTTTTTCCCCATTTCTGTCGTAGGAGAAACCAAAATTTAACATGTAGCAGTCAGACCCAAAAATCGTGTTGACCAGTGTAATCTAGTGAGCGACGTCACTTGTAATTTTGACGTTTCACCTGAAATTTTTTAATCAAACGTCAGTGAATGTCAAAGTTTTTTGTTATACACTCAGGTGCAGAAAAAACGGGCCACCTATTATTTTTTCAAAATCGGCTTAATTTGGTTATTATTATTTTTCTTTATCAACAAAGGACTTCCTTCTAAATACAAAAAGTTGGAATACATGTGTATTTTCTCGTTTTACATAAAAAAAGAACATTTTGGAAAATTCAAATTCAAAAGTTCCATATTTCGTTCATGCAACTCGAAAGGAGCTTATGTGTTTTCAATTGTTGGGCGGTTGCTAGGCAATTTTTTGTTAATGTTGATATCGTCAATATCAACGTTGATAATTTTTAAGTCTTAAGTGCTGAAGATTGTGCTAAAGCAGTAGCTCTTGTGGAAGATGGTCGAAGCCAAAGATATGTGGCTCGATTACTCAATGTTAGTCGTTCTACCATTCAAAGGGTGTTACAATGTTTTGGGGATACTGGAAGAAACACAAGAAGGCCTGGTAGTGGTAGAATACGGGTAACTACCGTTCGAGATGATAGATTTATTGTACTAAATTCTTTAAGGGATCGTCATTTGACTTCAGTACAGACAAGAAATCGACTTCTGGAGGTTCGTGGTAAAAATGTAAGTAAATAGACAGTTCGCCGAAGATTACATGAGGTTGGGTTAAAAGCTTCTAGGCCAGCAACTGGGCCTAAGTTACTTCCACGTCACCGGGTAGCGAGATTGCACTTTGCTCGTGAACATAGCAATTGGAATCTTATGCAATGGAGTAATATACTCTTTACCGATGAGTCCAGGTTCTCGCTACATTCACCAGACGGACGAAAACGAGTATGGAGACGAAATGGGAACGATTCCATCTACAGAATTAGTGTTTATCAATGGGGGCTCACTGACTGCACAACGGTATATTGAGGAAGTTTTGGCATATCAGGTGGTTCCATTCGCTCCATTTATTGGCGATAACTTTTATCCTGATACAGGACAACGCTAGACCTCATTCAGCGAGATGCGTCAGTGAATACTTTACAGAAGTTGGCATTGAAAAAATGAACTGGCCAGCATGTTCTCCGGACGCAAATCCTATAGAACATGTGTGGGACATGTTAGGCAGACGTGTTAGAAGTCGTGCTATAGCACCAACCACACTAAATGAGCTTCGTGTAGGTCTTCAAGAAGAATGGGAGAATATTCCTCAGAATGCAGTTCGTGAGCTCATTAGTGGGATGCCAAGCCGTATGCAAGCAATAATTAGCTAGAGGCTAGAGGAGGAAATACTAAATACTTAAGTCTATTTTATGTGTTAAATTTTGTTTTCTGTACCTCTAAAGTTTGCTGTTGTTAACATAAATTTTACTAAGTATACATGTATTTTTCCTTTATTCATGTCATTGTTTATTAAGTTTAGTTTAAGTAACATATTCTTGTCTTTTTATACCAGGAGGAAGGAAGTCCTTTGTTGGTAAAATATAAAAAGTGTAAATCAAAAGCCAAAATAATAAACAAATATAGCCGATTTTGAGAAAAAGATAGGGGGCCCGTTTTTGTGCACCTGAGTGTATTTTCTTATTTTTTGGTTTATTTGGTAGGCAAAAAACAATGTGTCACACATGCAGGAAACGCTTTAGCAGCCCTTAACCATCAGCTGCCCTCGCTCAGCTACGTAAGTTCAAACTTTTTATCAAGAATGACATTTTTCGCTAAAACTAGCAATAAAAATGTTTCTCATCTTAGACACCTCATCGGTGGACACACAATGTATATTTAACATTTATAAAATTGCAATATCATAATAATATAAAAATAATTATTCAAAGTTTAAAATTAAAACGTTAGAGTTTGGCTCTTAAACTACCCATCAGACCCTCCAATTTGATAGCTTTAGTTAAATCCCCTTTGATCTTCATTTTTCCGGTCATATAAGCAGTCGTTGGTTTTGTTTTACCCGTAAACATATCAAAGAAATGCTTGCTGTCCATCGTAAGCGTTGCATCGGGTTTCTGAGAATATTCCCCGAATCCGCATGCCCCTTGACCGTTTTTCAAATCCAGGTACCTGTAGAAAGAAAGGTATTTATATTTCCCACACCCAGAAATGCAATATTCACCTAATTGTTATGGACATATTGAGTCTGCGCAGACTCAATATGTCCATAGCAGTTACGAACTTGCTACGGGAACAAACCTTATATTTCTACCTACCCTCGTATGAATGCAAAACTTACCATAAACCTGCCTCTTCTCCAGTTACGTTGAAGACGTAAACAGCTTGTACTTTCTCAACGGTTTGTGGTGATATAGTACTTTCGATTTTTTTGAACAAAGAGGCGATTTGTCCTTGAGGAGCCTCGGGGGCGGCGGTGGTCTGAATCAAAATAATAAATACAGAATTTTTCAAATTAAACTATCTAAAGCTAAAGTATTGATTCCCAAAATGGTCCAAGGGGGCCACGAGACTCGTCGGTGGGTCTACGTTGGCGTATGTATAATCTCACAATAGACTACTGCCACTATAAATATGTCGGTTTTTAAATAGTTGCTTGCAAAATCGTTTCTTTCTTTTTTTCTTTTTCAATAAATTCAATACAACGAAAGCAGCACTAGCTAACATTAATTTTTCATGGTCAGCCATATTTATCGCGCTCACACAAAATAGATATGTCAAGCAAACACGACCAAACATACACGAATGTTTGCTGGTGCTCGCTTTTTTGGTGAATTCGATCATTAACGCAATTCAGATGGTTGTGAACTTCGCTAACAACCGAAAAAGAAAATTCCTGTAATTTTACAGTTTTTGGCGGCATAATATTTGAAATTACTATAATTTAACTTTTATTGCAAAATGGCATTTATGGTCCATTTTTTGATGTTTCATTTAAAGTTACTCAACATTAGATTGATATTACAATAGCAACAATCAAATAATCAAGTTAAATTAAATGGAATGTCAAAAAATGGACCATATAATGCTTGAAGTGTGGAAAAATAAAGCAATAATCATCAAGTTTATATATTTTATTGAATAAAAAAGTATACAATAAATGAAACGTTTTTTCACATATTTCAATGACAAGCATGAAGAAAAATAAATGTTAGGAATTCAACAACAATGCTGGGAAGTTCAAAGCTGTATGGAAGAAGAACTACTTCTGTCACTTTTTATTTAACAAAACATGTTTTTTTATAAAGATAAAGCTTACCGGGTGCACCTCACATTACAGTCTTTCACAATACATATTCTCGACATTGTCTATTAAAGTAAAAGTCCCACTATAAACAATAAAAACCAACTACGAATACTCAACACACACACAAATAAGCAAAATAGTTTTTAAAAACAAAAACTGGGCAAACTCACGATACACGTCGTAAAACGTTGGTCTGCAGTTGTCAGCGCTTATATATGTGGAAGAATCTGCAACTACCACTAATGGCGTTACAGTTTTCATTCTGGTACTCGTTAAATTAGGAGTTTTAGTACCTTCGGAACTCTTTGTGGCAGCACCCTCACGCCTGCAGAGATCCCCTACCAAGGTTTGTACAACTTGTGCGCAAAGTGATTTGCGTACAAGTTGTTCACAATATTTTTTTCTACAACCACATTTATTAATGAGAGAAATGCAGCAATTTATATAGTTATTTTATTTAAACTTTGAACAGAAAGAACTTCCAATATGAAAATAAATAGAAAAATCAGTTGAATGTAAAATTTGAACAATTTTGTATTGTTATTATTTTGATCTTTCCTAAAATATTGCTTACTAAGTTAATGTTTTTATAATTAATAAAATAGAATAAATAATGGAACGAATAGTTTACTTACCTTTGGTTTAAAATTGTACACCAATAAGAAAATCACTATTAGGTTGAATTGTCAAAAAAAGATAGCTTTGATTGACATTTCAGTGCAGAAAAGTGCCATAGCGTGTGCTTTTCGCATTACTTTTCCAACGGTTATTGAAAGAATTAAGAAAAGGCCTGCTTTACGTATAAAAATGTGTGTAGAAAAGCGTGTTTTGCATAGTGGTTGTGGGAAAATGAATAAACATTTGAATATAAATAAGCTTCTAAAATTTAAAGATATTTTGAATAAATATTTCCATACCTTTTCTTTTTGTGCCTCTTTTGGATCCAAGAAAAAATCATCCATTAGATTTGCTGCATTATCTGGATTACAAGCATAATTAACAATTTCTGCTTCGGTCACTCCTGCTTGTTTCATAATATCTTCGTCAATACAGAATTGTCCAGTAAAAGTTTTTGGGTCCTTAATTAAAATATTATATGCAGCATCTGCCATTATGTCTGGCTTTCTAGATACATTTGCTGATTCTTTACCTCCCAACATTTGCATTGCAGCAGTATCAATAGCTGAAATGATAATTGAAGAAATAACATGACTACACTAGACCTTCAACATAAACAATTAATAACCCTATATTAAACTAATTAGCCTGTTTCCTGTACCCCCTTAGTGGATTATTTTTTAGATATATTACACAATAATTGTACTTAACCTGTTCTGGGCCACAAAGCATTGACAGCAATATTATGTGGTCTAAATTCTTCATGCATTCCCAATACACACATTGACATTCCATATTTAGCCATTGTGTAAGCAACATGTCTCTGAAACCAGACCGGTTTCATGTTTAGAGGAGGTGAAATGTTTAAAACATGAGCATGGTTACTTTTCTTAAGATATGGAAGGCACTCTTTAGTTCTATAAAATAAATATCTTTAATGTTCTGTCAAATTAATTGAAGAAATAAATAAAATGCAAATGGGCAACTGAAGACTGGCCTTTGGAAAAATAATACTACATCAAATAATGGAATTTCTTACACTAAAAATGTTCCCCTTGTATTTATGTTGTGCATAAGATCATATCTTTTCATATCAGTCTCAGCTGTTCCTGTTAATGATATAGCAGAAGCATTATTTATTACTATATCTATCCCTCCAAATTTTTGGACAGTTTCTTCCACTGCTTTTTTTACAGCATTTTCATCTCTTACATCTACAATACATGCTAAGCCCTTACCACCAGCTTTTTCAACTAAAAACAAAAAGATATACTACATGAATTCAAAAAAATAAAAGGAAGGCATGAGCGTAAGGTTATGATCTTATTCATAGTTTTGATTGTTAATTATGTCTTCTAATAATTTTTATTTGTTTTCATTGATAAATGAATTTTAATCTGTCTTTATCATACTTCTGTATTATGTGTATCTATAAATAACATTCTAATCACTTGTTTTTTATATTTTATATAAAAGAGAAAAGAATGAGAGATTAATTATATTCTCAATGAAGGGGAAAATATACATGGTTAGAACTTACTTTCTTCACAAGCTGAATATATAGTTCCAGGCAATTTTGGATGGGGTTCTGCAGTTTTAGCAGCAACTACAACATTAGCTCCGTCTTTGGCTAATTTAATAGCTATCGCTTTACCAATTCCTCTACTTCCTCCTGTGATTAGCACTGTACGACCAGCAAGTTTCCTAAAGAAATATGTTATGTTGAGTATATTCAGTATGACCTATTTCAAAGAATCTGTATTGAACAAATAATTTTTAAAAAATGCATCTGGTTATAATATAAAATACATAATAAAATAAATATAAATGTTATTATCAAATGGAGACAATATGTTAACATTGTTTGGGATATTTAGAACTTTGTACAGTGTTTTATTGTAAAGTAAAAATAAATTTCACAATAGATAATCTCCATTATTGAGTTTTAATGCTAATATACTCATCAACTTTAAAAAAATATTTTGGTATACGTATTCAAAAGCCTTAATGAAAATATATAGGTAGGTACCCTTATAAAGAAAATATTCCTGAACACTTACCCTGTATTAATCATTCTAAATTGGAAATGATTTGCTGTAAATAATAAATAAACTGTATAATATTCTTATTATTTACAACTTCCTACCTACAACAAATAACAAGTAAAGTTAATTTTTTATAAATAAGATCAGAGTCCAAAATTTCAAGTCCAAATCACAGCACGTCCAAATAGTATGGTGTTGCCACGTTTCCTGTTTTCGCCAGTTTCCATTAAAGTGATTATAATATAATCACTCAAAACCCAATTAGATGTGTTTAGTTAAGTTCAAGTTTATATAAAACCTGCTTACAAACATTTGTTATGAATTGATATGAGTAAAACATTGGAAATAATGTCTATCGGAGTTTATTTTCCATAAGATAAAACATACCTACTTAATACCTACATTGTTTCTACAAATAACTTTCAATTTAAAGAGGTGTGTAGACAAAGACAAAGCGCAACTAATGTTATGAATTGAATGTACGAAACTGTATTAATTGAGAAATCAGTTTCTCAAAATTTAGTGAAAATTATATTATTCGGTAAAATTTGAATAGAAACAAGTTCTGCCGAAATATAGGTAGCTACGGCATTGCTTAAGTCAACAATTGAGTTCTATGATTCCGATTTTAGACAAATAAACGTCTAAAGGCCCATTATTATTTTTCCTAATAAATATCTAGTCATAGAGAAATGTATCTAGTCTCCATAATAATATTTGCATTAAATTGAAAAAGTCTGGAAAGTCCTCTCCATAGACAAAATAATTATATTATATTATATTTCTCTATGGTCCTCTCATAATGCATGAAGATATTTCTCTATGGTTGCATGTATATAGGTTTATCTATGGTTGTAACAAGAATACTTTCATACAAAATTTAGTCTGTGGTATTTGAGCTCTAGTCGCAGAGTTCGTTATCTATATCTATCTATGGCCAATGTCATAGAGAAATAAATGAAATCATATTATTTTTCCATGGCCTATGGTCACTCTACAGCCTTGCTTAGGCTCTACAGTGACAAAAACGTTCTAAATCTTACGACTCCATCAGTAATGCCTTTTCTGCATTAAACATCTTTCGCTTAAGTAGTTTCCTGTAACAATTGTCATATTTAAGTAAAGCGTGGTATCCATGAAGTCTAGATATAGTAGTATGGTAGTATCATCACAGTATAGGAACGAACTTCTATACTGTTGTATCATATTATAACGGCTTACAAATTTGAAAATTACTTTCACGAAGAACAAACATCTACTTCTATGGCTAAGTTTCCCGACTGAATTACACTTTCAAGGCTTGGGATATCTTCACGATATAACCAACCATTCTCCAGTGCAGAATTATGCTCTACTTTGTACTGATGAGGCACAAAAACGCCGAAACCGGTTTACAAGGAATGTTTCTTCTAATTACAAACCAGAATGGTTGGTTATATCGTGAAGATATTCCAACCTCGTTTAACTTAGAGCTGTAATTCATTGTCTGACGGGGTACATAGCCCAAGAAGTAGATGTTTGTTTGTCTATTCCTTGAAAAGTAATTTTTTTAACAATTACCTTTGTTATTTCCAATTCTCACCCTAGAAAATAATAACTCACTAGATAAGTAGGTAGTATCTCTAATACTAGTTCTCTTGTTATCTGTGTTAGCAAAAAAGGTAAAACGTGTCGCGGGACACACGGTGGGAACTTTAGTTCCTTTTAAGCAAATATTATTTAATACATTTGACATAGATAAGCAATTTGCATATGCCTCGGTGGCCGAGTAGTAAGCAAACCAGACTCGCACGCGGTAGACCCGGGTTCGATTCCCCGTGAAGAAGTTTTTTTTTAATTGTTAATTTCATTTTTAAATAATTATTCTGCTTGATATTAATAACGACAATAGGTAGACGTTTGAAATATTTAGCAGAATATTCATTATTATAGATAATGGTACGGTACCCTTCATGAGGGAGTCTGACTGGCAACATCTACTTATAACAGCATCGTATATTTAAAAAGGGAAACCGTAGCATTATACAAATTGGACATTCAAGAAATGTACGTTTACCTCAAAAAAATTAGTGGAAACAAGAAATTGAATTGTGAAATTTTCAATTTGAAGTTATATTACAGTTTATAGAAATTTTTATTTTCTAAATTTTTTCTTAAGTGGGTGGTAGAAAAAATATGCTGTTCGACTCGTGTGGATTGTCCATATCGCACTTGAACGATTGAGCACTCCACCTACGACGTCGTGCTCAAACTTCGTCCTCGTGCGATATGGCCATCATATCCACACTAGTTGCACAAGCTACTATTTTTATCAAAATATGCCCTTTTACATTTAAAAACAACCTGACAAATGTCAAATCAATTTATCCATCCATTTTAAAGTTATCGAATTAAAACATTCAAGTTTTCAAAAATTTCAACACCCTGTATTTCGAAAAGTAAATGTGCTAGACCCCTTAATCCTTAATAATTTTGTCCAATTTTACGAGAGGAATCTACATGCAAACGTTGTAATTACCCTTAACGTTCGAGATGCTTATACCATTTTTTGCGCGATCGTATTGAAATAAATTCCGAATAAAATAATTTAAATTTCTTCGAAATGAACAAAAAAGATAAAAAAAAAATTATGGAAATAATAGTAAAAATTGATCCAAACAAATTCAAGTAGAATACCAGCTTTGCATGGAATTTTAATGTAGCATCGGTGGTTCAGTAGTAGAATGCTCGCCTTCCACGCGGGCGGCCCGTGTTCGATTCCCGGCGGAAGCATATGAATCGCTGCTTCGTAAACGAGAGAGAGACTCAGGAGAGAGCACACGCACGCAAGCAAGGCACATAACGAAGCAACGTAACGTAACGTAACGGTCAGATCTTTTGCGTCGCGACCCCTGGTCGCTCAAACATAACCTGACGTAAAGAACTAAAGTTCCAATAATAAACATAATATAGAGTAGACAAATTTATTATTTTAAACAGTTATAAATAATGAATAATTAATAATTTTTAAATATCTGCTCAACATGGTTGACCAATTCTGTTACATGAATCTGCTCCTTTAAAGTAGTATCCCGACATCGTAAATTCGCAATGCCATCTTTGAGAGTTCTTTCATTCAATATTATGGTGTACGGAACACCCAACTGATCATATTGTTTATACTGAGCTTCTAAAGTATTTTTTGAAGCACTGGGAAGGTATAGAGTTGAAGTGTGATTTGTCCTTAGTTGCTTGCATAGATATAAAGCCAAATCCTCGAGTTCTTTTATAACAGTTTGATCTATTAATTAAAGTATAGTGTAAGAAATTTATAATTTTATTTCTAGGTGATCCTGTCTGTGTGTGTTTGTATGAAATAATATACTTACTGGTACCAGATATTGCAAAACTGATTTTGTAAGGAGCAAGCTTTCTGTGGAATACAAATAAAGGTCTACGTTTGTCTTGGTAATCTGATTCTTGATAAGCATCACACAATGCATTTAAAAATAATATAGGCAAGTTCACTTGGGTGGTAATGGTGTGAGCAGTGAACGATTTTCTTTCCTTAAACTGAAGAAAAAATAGGTACTTTCTTAATATATTGAAATAGTGATTGATTTCAATGTTTTTATTTCCACTTACTTGTAACTGTTGGTTGTTGAAACTTGTATCTGATCTATTAAGAGTGAGAGTTTCTAATAGTTCTGTACCCCATGGGTATTTTGCTGTTATATCTACAGTCTGTATGGTATTTTCATCATTTTTTATATCTGTTAATGTATATTTCCCAGGGGCAGCTGAAAACTTATTTCAATTCACTGATAACTGTGCCTTTATAAATTAAAAGTATTGCATTAATAAACTTTTTTTAAATATTTTTACATTGTGCTCACTCACTTTTCTGAACCATATCCTTCTTTGCTTTTGCCAGTGATGAAATAGCCTAGTGGAATCATTGGGATTAACGAAAATTATAAATTTGAGGAAAACATTATCTTCATGCCTAAGAATATCTTCAAAACTCATTTTTCCACCAATAGAAGCATTTTTATAGTAATTAACTATTTCTTCAGAATTGTATGTTTTTGTTTGTTTTTTAGAGCTGGCTATTCCAAAAGGTAGTTTATCAGAGCATAATTGCCTGGTAAATTCAAAAGTTTCATTAATATCACCAGTATTCATGCAAACTGTTATTTCTTTGTTTATTACAGAATTATAAAACAATTCTAAATGAATATTTTGACACAAAAGTAATCCTATTGGTCCTATTCTAAATTGGTCTATGTTATATTTGGGAAGTACAGTCTTATTTAAGAAGCCACAGCTAGCTGCAAGATTCAAAATCTTTTTTAACATTGTTTGATGAACCATCATGTAATAAATCTTCTCTTGATTCTAAAGGTATATTTCCAGGAGGTGCTACAAAGTATTCATCTTCAACTATTGCAGCACTTTTCAAAATATCTTCTCTACAATTTCCTTCAGTTACAATATCGTCCCTCAATCTCAAAGGACTAAAAACATATACGTTTAGTACATTATTACAACTCCAAATGTTTACTTACAAATCTTCCAAAGGAGTAACTAGAGGTTCTACATTAGCTGTATCAACTTGTAATATTTGATCAGCAAATTTTAACTTTGCTTCAAGAGTTTCAATTGCTTTCCTACTTTCACAGTCCACAAGAGATAGTCGCTCTAGTAAAGCTATAGTTGCAGCATCAATTGTAGTTTTCTCAGGTAATTTAGTCAGATCGATCTTCGATTTAGTTCTTTCAACAGGAATTAGTATTTTTCCACTTTCAACTAATTTAGTGTGTTTTGATGTAGTGCAAAAATATCTGGTTTTTGGTAGAATGTAACATAACAATTTGTTCATCATTTGGTTTATACGATAGTTGAAATTGTGAGATATTTAATCACAATAAATCTTTCTTATTTATCACCATTAAAAACTGATGAGATGAGGTTATGTGGGTCACGCTGTGATCACAGATCACATGGTGTGTTTATATGAACTTACTCCGAGCTCTAGCGTTACGCGAGAGTTAAGTCACGTGGTTTATATGGATGGCTGATCCATGGCCACCTGTTTGGCTGATCCAATGAACTACTCCAGTTCATTATTCATTGGGCTGATCCGGCTGATCCATCATCTAGAGTAAGTAAATAAACGATACTGAGTTAATCTTTAACTCTGGAGTAAGTATGTGAACGCACCCACAGCTGTGGCTGCGATGAGTGATGATTTGACAATCAAATCTGTTTTGTGTGAGCACGGTATAGTCCCGATGCTACACTTTAGTTCTCAACTCTACACCAGTACTGGGAACTCTACTTTTGCCGACGATTTCTTAATGAAAACTTCAATATATTTCAGAAATAAAATAATACTTGTCGACAATGTATACACAGTGAGAATTTAGACTGCTGTCGATTAGAATAACAATTTTAATAATAATAGAGACTTTCAGCTTTTCTTAAATTTCTCACGTATCCGTAACGAACTGCGCCTTTGTTTCCCCTAATTGAATAATTTAATGTACGCCTCTGGTCTGGTTTGTTTACGCTTCAACGTAAGTCGGCCATAATCAGAAGCCACTTTGGTCGATGATTTGTTATGTTCTTTCCTCTTTCTTTTACCTCGTTGGGAAGGACAGAGGAAGACGATACTTAATTGTCAGAAGAAATATGACAAGGGAAGAGACAAGAGTTTGGAAAACAAACAAAAGAAAAAATACAGGGATACAAAGGTGATAAAGAAGAAACCAAAAGAAGCAATGAGGAAATGCGCGTTGTTGTATCTTATACTGGAGCTCTATGAAGCGAATTTCTGAAAATGCCCGTTATGTGACGAAAGTCAAAAGCAAGAGATTCAGGTGCACAGAGAGATCAATTAAATAGTCACCTCGCTTGATTAAAACAACCAGAAATCGACAAAAAGATACCTTATCTCTTGCTCCCTGCTTTCCACACTTAACAACACTAAAAAAGATGGCTTTTTAGGTAATTTGAAAAACTGATCAGTTGACAAAACAGTAACGCTACGTTGAACATAGTCAAGAGTAGGGCTTAAATTTCAACAGGTATCGTGTAAAGTGTGAAATTAAGCGTTTTCCATTGATATTTTGAAGCTCATAGAAGAAATTAGATGCTTGTCTATTTTTTAACCATGCTGTAAAATTTAACTTATACACACTTTTTGTGCAATTTATTGAAAACACAACTCAACTATTTACAAGTTATTTATTCTTAAAACATTAACATGAATTATTTACAAGTTGTTTTACACCTACGAAATCAATAATACATATAGCTTTCTTTATACAATTTTGGACAATTTGAAGTATACCTATATAAATGCCTATCACTTGGATTTATTTAAAATAAAATATTTATAAAACTTCAGGAAAAAAAATCAACAATACAAACGTTTTTGAACAACGTACTGCTTGAATTTGCTTGAAACGTGAACTGAAAACTGTAGGAAAATTGATCACAAAAAACAATAGCGTCATCAAGGAAAAAGTGCTAGATATAATACATCACTGCACATGCGCAATTTTTCACGCATTTCAATAAGTGTTGTAAATTCAGTTTAGTATCAAAAATTGCAAAATTCCTATTATCACAGGTACGCTACCAAGGATTTATAATACTTTAATAATTTTTTATACACTTAATAGTTCTTCTGGTTTCATTTCATACCGCAGAATTATCACTAGTGTCTTCTCTCTTCGTAAAATTGCTACCGTTAGTTACGCTGCCATATTTTGTGTTGAGTTTTTGTTCTTTCAATTGAGATGGATCGTTCCAACGCTGCTTCTCGCCACTACCGAAGAGGCAGTAGATAATATTGGTGACGTTGAAGATGGCGAAGGTTATCCAAAAAACTGTGCGCCACTGTTTCAGTGTGTGCTGAAAAATAATACTAGTTGAAATAACAGAAATTGAAAATACTTATCAATATGCTTAAAACATTTTTCTCGTAAAGAAATGACAGTTTTGGCAACATCTCTAAAACTTTATGCATAATATTCGTCCAGTACGCCACTGTCAAAACGGAAACAACTAGTCGTCAGGTTGTAGATGTCGCTGGTTCCTAAAAGTTCTGGCTAAAGAATTGGTAAAGCGGTTGGATTTGATCTTGTAGTGCCGCTTAATCCACCTACAAAGGTATTAGTTTAATTTTGATGGCGCTCCAATACTTGCCTTGATGCAACACGTTGACATTTTCTTAATTGTTGTTATTTATACTCACATCTTCCGTAAGTGCGCCTGCTAAATAGGGACTGATGATTCCAGTTATTGCTCCAATGCCATTCACTATAGCCATCAAAGTACCTGCGTAATTCGGAGCTAAATCGAGTGCGTTTACTTTCATTCCACAATAAAAGGGCCCCATAAATCCCATAGCTACAGTGAACATAGCTACTGTTAAATAACGATCACATCCTGAATATGAAGCTATCATAATGAATATTGCTGGACCCAATGAAGCTGCAAATTAATAAAATATTACTGCTTGATAATGGAGGTCACTACTAACAATGTGGGAAAAACAAAACTGACACGGATGACATAAAAATTGGGGCAATGCATTTGATTATCATGACTATTTCACTAGAGTAAATTGATAACTGACAAAATTTGAAGGTTTTGAACTGGCAATTTTTTGTCTTGTCGCGGCAATTTTTTGACGTTTAATATATCAAATCTATGTGTATAAAATTCTATCACTCTGTGACAAAATTCAATATAAAATCTTTTCCGCAAATCGCTAGGAAACTTTGACATTCCTGTCAAAATTTCTTGAAGAAAAAGTCAGGACTTCCTTACTGTAAGGAAATGTCATTTCCTTATTGTAAGAAAATGATATTTCCGTACAGTTGTTAGTGTTCTACATAAATGATTGAAAACACATTGCTTATAAGGAATTAATTTATATTTTGGAAACATCAAGTCATTGCTGAATACATTTTTAAAATCAATTTGTTATATTTACAGTAATTTGACAGTTAGTACAATTATTGAACATTGGAGGAACACTCTTAGAACTATGAGAAACATTTTGGACAACATGCAGGGTGGTAGGGTCATTTTTTTGAATATTTTGTACTGTGAAAATTTTATTTGCCACCTCAACCTTATTGTTAAGCGATTCTTCGATATATCCTTCAGCAACGTTTGATGACTTCCATCCGCCATGCCTCTTTAAACTAGTTATGTCGGCACCAGAGTCAACCAATATTGTTGCAGAAGACCGACGAAAGCAGTGACCAGTATATTCTGTCGGATTTACCAAGTTCAAATAAGTAGCAACTATTTTGGGCATTTTTCTAAATTGATGAATTCCTACCACTTGTCTACAACCCTTTCCGCTTTGATATTTAAAGAAAAATCGGTCACTGTTCATATTTTCTGGTCTTAACGAAACATACTTTCGATAAACATTCAAGTAGATCTGATTAATTACAAATGATCTTGGTTTGTTGGTTTTCGAATCAGGTATGCTGATTAAAAGCTTAGATTCTAAGTCTTCTATATCGTGTACAGTCATTCGGACTAACTCATCCATTCTACAGGCCCCAGAAATACCAAATATTACAGCCACCTAAAAAATAAATAAATCTATAATCTAAATAGAAATTAAAACCTTGTAAATTACCTTAATCATTAAATTTTCTTTATCTGGAGCTTCCTGGATAAATTTTTCAATTTCTTCCTTCGTTAAAATCTTAGATTTCTTTGCCCTATAACCTTGAGCTTGCCGTTTCAATAAAGAACGAAGTTTTGAGTATGTAGATATATCTACATTGTGTTTAAGTGCAAGGGTTGACTTCAGCATTGAATAATTGGCCCATAATGTTGAAGATTTCAACTTTAAACAAAGGTCTAGGAAGTATGCCATTACAACATTTTCTGAGAAAGAACTCGTATTTTTACTCATGCGATAATCCATAAAACGTCTGTATGCATTTTCGTACTTTTCTCTTGATTTCTTTGGCAATAATTCTAATGAAGCAGTATTCACTGCCTCAACCAGCTCTGGAGGAATCCCAGGAATAAAAATTTCATCATCACTTATCATTTTACTTTCGAGAACACCAGCAATTAAATTTATAAGCGTCAAGTTTGACAATTCAACATCAATACGTTTCCATAGTAACCCAAGTAATTTTATTACACTGAGGAAAAAGTTTATTCAGCATTATTAAGAATTCAGTTGTAGTAGATAAAAACTTTAATACGTATTAGGACACAACAAATGTTTGATTATGACAATAAAAAGGGCTTTAATTATCGTTATTAATGTCCGTAAACTTGAGGTAATTAAATCACTTCAATAACCTATTAAAAACAGTAACCGCTAGTGACCAAATATTAATTACCTCAGAATACAGGATATTTGGAAGTATTAACTATTTTACTTACCACAATTAAATACATTTTTAATCTCACTCAGGTATTTAGTCCTCTGTATCAAACAAATTAATAACTACTATTAATTAATAAAGTAATTAGAATTAAATATGTTATCAGCAGTAATTAAACTGGACAATAATATCAATTGAGCTAGTTAATAATAAAAATTTAACCTGTTAATTGCAGCAATGAAGCTGGTTGGCAAAAGTGATTAAACCTGTTAATAACTGCAGTTGAACAAGTTAAGAATGATAATTAAATAGATTATCAACAGTAATATAACTATGTGATTGTAAATTTAAAACTTTCATTCTCTAGATTGTTTTACAATGTATGACGTTTCAATCAGTATTTATCTTCCTCATTAACTGAATAGTAGATGGTGATTGAAGATAAATACCGATCGAATGGTCATACATTGTAAAAAAATCTAGACAATGAAAGAACAAAATTAGCAATAACATACCTATAATAGTTTTTATGGGTATTGGAAAGAAATAAAAATCCAATTTTTTGAGACTATATATATATTATATTGCACAAAACGAAAATATAAATTGTGTGTAGGTAACGCACTCCATAAAACCTATATTTTCTTTAAATCTGGAACTTAACTTGAGCTGATTTCTTATGGCTGAGGTCTTTGTAATCCTTACTCTGGAACTAACGGTATTGGCAGATAATTTCGATTCCCTATGTTTTGACTTGAATGACTTTTTGGGAGTGTCTCACTCGCCTATAACCAAAATACGAGGTAGTATAATCTTCAAATCTACATGGGTACCTACTTATTCAAAGAAAAATTCTATTTGTCCATGATAAATTATTTCAGATAATTCAGATACAAATTGAAATTTAATTTTATACTCAATTCTCTCTAACAAAAAAACTGCTTTTCAATAGGTCTAAAAAGGTTATATTCTTTATAGGTCTACTTTCAACTGCAGTTCACTGCATTACCTTTTGCAGATATCTGAATTTATCAGAGAAATGTTAACAGTGAAATGTTAGCACTGCATTTTTGAAATATATACCTACTAATCTGAATTATTGTGTGAAGAATAAACCCAATTAAAGCCTTCAGATATTTTTATCACCGGTTTTATAATTTTAAATCACTTAACTATGAAATGTTTCATTTCCCTTGAAAAGATATTGATATCCTAACTAAATAAGTAATAGATTTTCAAAGTTTATTTACCTCTAAAGCGGCTTGAATACTCATCCAACCCCCATTTCAGCATAAGTAATCCATACTCCATGATATCTCTATCACTTAACGATGATATTTATTTAAGTTATTTATGTAATCTGAAATTTTCATTTTTTACACCACTACACAAAGTCCACTCTCGCTGCAACTAATTAACTAGCGCCGCTAACGCGCCAAACGGGGCTAAAGACTCCACGATGTAGTGACGATTAGAGGCGATCTTGTGCGAAATGCGAAAAAGCCGTTACAATTGATTAAACCATTTAATTATGGTTAACACACTTAGCTAGTGTTAGGTGATTAATATACTTATCATAATTAAAATCATTTCAGAAACAAATTTTAATTGCTCGAGTTAAACTGCTAGCTTATGAAATGTAAATTTAAGGAAAAAGTCTTCAGAAAAACAAAAAATCTTGGGGTAATTCTACAAGTTTGATTATGGTTAGTGAGAATTTCTCTATTAAACCAGTTCACTTGGCTTGTTTTTCTCGGTGTAGGAATTTCAAAGCACCATTTATTTGGGAATAAAATTATCGCGTTTTTTTTAAATCAATCAATATCTGTCGAATTTTAAACGATTTGCGGAAAAATAGTATGTTTACCTCGTAGGAAAAGCCACATTCCTGGACTCTGTGTTGCTAAGTCTCGGCTTGCGTCTCGACTTAGCAATCTTCACAGTCGTCCAGGAATGTTAAGCTTTTCCTACCCGGTAAACAATGTACTATTGTTTGTGGTTTCTAAGGAAACTAAGTTGTTTATTTATTTATTTAACTGTCTAAAAATTATTAAAACTGTTTCAAAAATTTGAATAAGTATTATTAACATGAATAATACAAGATTTGGAAATAATTCAATAAATGAAATAGAGAGTACAATTAAGCAAAGTATACCGCGAAATACAATGAAGACAAAACAGTTTGCGTTGGAACAGTTTAGAATGTTTCTGGACGCACGTAATTATACGTTAGAAAAGGAAACTTCTGAACAAGTTATAGCAAAAATTCTTGAAGATTATGGTTTTAACACGGAAAAAAGAGATGGAACTGATTATACTAAAGCTAGTGTGAAAACACTTTGGAATACGACTGCTCAAATGGTTCAGGAAAAATATTTTCTAGAATTTAACATCAAAATTGATCCATTTAAAGATATTACCTATAAATTTGATTGGCCATCAGGGATACAAAACGTAAAAAGCTTCAGGCTGAACCTGAAACCAGAAAAAGAAGTTCTAATGCGTTTACCATAGAAGAACTAATGGAAATGGTAGAAAGCTATTCTGAAGATAATCCTGATGGGATACAAAAAAAAGTTTTTTCATTTATGTTCGTTCGAATTAGCATGGTGTGGAAATGAAGCTGCTAATTGTGATATTAATTACTTTAAAAAAGAATATGATAATAACGGTAATTTTACTGGCAGGGTAGAATATAATCCAATCTTTTCCAAAACGACACAAGGAGGATCAAAAGCTTTATCTTTTAAAATATTTGAATTTGTCCATTGTTGACCTAGGTTAATAATAGAATAAAATTATTAACCACTAATAGAGAACTTCAACTTCTTAGATGGTTGGAAGAAGCAATAATTATCAACAAATTTATTATGGGCATTTTTATCCAATCACTAATGAATTTATGTTTATTATTCGGAATAATTTACATCGAAATAATAAATCATGTCCCAATAACTACTCTGTACCACAAAAGTTTCTTCAAAACATTTTGTCTAAAACTGAATTTAAAAGTGTCCCAATTTTTATGTCTGCTTTGTCATGCTGCTAATTTTATTAATGTCAATGTAGGAAGATTTACTTACCAATAGTAGTAAACAATTTCCTTGCCATGGTGATTCCCAGACAGCCCGAATAAACCATCCAATCACAAAGCCATCCCGATCCCATCGATACCAACCACATAAGAGCGTAAGGTAGAGACGTCCAAATACCGTTTTCTTTTACGTTAAATTTCAAAACATCGCTCATGTACGTAGGAAGGTCAGTCACCATTGTGAAAAAACCCCAATCGTGTCCAATTTGTGCTGCTACTAAAGCCCATACTGGAGCCGAAGTGAAAATTTCTTTCCATGGAATTTGCCTTTTTTCTTCCTGTACAATATCTAAAAATAAGGATTGGTCGATTTAATTGATATTATTTTGTATGGATGACAGTTGGCATTTTCTCTTCGAGTCTTACTCTAAATTAGAATCGTCCGATTTCAGTAGTCCTCTTAGGTTAGATTAGGTTTTAGGCACTCCTCTCTAGCTATCAAGAATCTGTTGAAGCTCACACCTATTCATACTGCACCAAACAAATTCAGCTTCTTAGCAAAGCCGATAAGTTTGTTTTGGTGAATGATATTTTAGGTCTTGGGGCTAGGACTGTTTCATGATCGTAAAGACAAAGACGCACGTCAGATCTTCCAATTCAGAGACATGTTAGACAACGTAGGCTATGTCTACTATAGTATGTTTGTTTGGAGATATTTCTCAAAGGAAGTACAAGGGCATTTGATTGAACCAATCCTGGTAAATTATGCCAGATGTCATGTTTGTCAAAAATTAATGAGATGCGAATTGTAGGTTGACTCAGTTTCACGAGAGAAGGACCCACTTGAAGTTGTTGTCGAAACCAGTGCCATATTGCGAAATTTACATTCGACTTCAAATCACTCTTTGTTGGCTACACTGACCTTAGACTGAACTTCTCTATTAACGATTGGCGATGTTTGTATGTAACATGCCAATGACATGAAACGGACGTTGCGAGACGACATAAAAAAACAAGACCAATTTTGAATAATGCTCAAGACAGTTTTTTTGCCAGAAATATTTCTATATTGGTCTTTTTTTATGATTTCGTAATCAATAAATAGTTGTGTTGAAGTTACCGAAACGATTTTGCAAAATTATTTAATTTTAATATTTTTAAACATCTAATAATAAAAAATGGCGCCCAAAGGCAAAATGACATAGATCAGCGCAAGGCAAAATGGCATACTATGTCATTTTGCCTTTCATAGAGCAATAGTTATTTATGCAACAAGTGTGTAAAGTGAGTCTTTTTTTACGAATGTGAATCAAATGAGGTATAAAAGGTGCTTTACACACGAATAGCATACAACATTTTTTCTACTACCAAAATATAAAATTGAAATAAAATAAAATTGTAAATTACTTTACGCACTAGTGCGTAAAATATTTACTTTTACGAACTAGAGCGTAAAGTAAAATTATCTAACTCATGCATTATTTACGTTTTTTTAAACGATTTCTTTCTCTAGCGAAATAAAAACGTGTATTTCAATTATTTTTATTATCAATTATTTCTTAGAACTTCACTGTTGGGTCCGAAATGTCACTGTCACAAAATAAAACTTGTAAATGTCAAATTTGTTGAGGACAATGCCATTATTTTACGCACTAGTGCGTAAAGTAATTTATTTTACGCACTGTATTGAAAAGGTAAATTTTACGGTAGCACGGTAGTAGAAAAATGTATTTTTCAAGTTTTGTTTTTATTTTAGAATGGTGTCTAACTATAACTATAGATTATATGTCTTTTTGCCTACTTATCTATGTCATTTTGCCCACCAGGGTGTAAGCAAAATGACACTTTAATGACTTTGTTTCAGGTGCTTTTTTTCAAGATTTAATTTAAATTTTACACTAAAACATTTTTTAAACAAAGACCAACACAGTAAAGATACCAGAGGTACTAAAAATAAAAATTTAATGTCTGTTTAAACAATGTTTTTAGGACAAAAACAAAACATATGTCATTTTGCCTCACGCTCCCATAACGCGAAGTGTATCTGTATCTGTATCTGTAGAGTGGGGATGGTGAGTGTGTAGGCTCACAGCACTTAGGCCACATGTGACCCATTGTACATTCTCCCGAGGAGTTGTCCTCCTAGGTCATTGTCCATCCTGTCCTTCTCAGGAAGGTGGACAGGTCACTAGGAGACATCTCCTTTATATCGGCAGGTGTAGGCCGAGACTCACCGAACACACACTCTCTTATTGACGATAACTCCGGACACTCGCATAAGACATGCCTGACAGTTTCATCTTCCTGTTCACACATCCTGCATAGAGGTGTGTCCACTAACCCCATAGTATGGAGGTGTTTCCTTAGTTGACAGTGACCAGTCAGAAATCCTACTGTTAAACGTAGGTTTTTCCTGGTCATCGCCAAATATTTCTTCGGCGCCAGCTTTCCAGGGTCGCCCAGGGTGATCCTGGCAAGACTGCATCCTTTGATTCCATCCCATCTCTTAAGGGATTGAGCATGGGTGTAACGTTTGGCTAGTTCCGCAATTGTCGAAGTCGTTAGGCCGTAGGTGTCACTGGGTCCTAGAATTTTTAGTCCAGCGGCGTCCCTGGCTAAAGAATCAGCAGTGCGATTTCCTTTACTCCTGTCGTGCCCTTTAACCCACCTCAGGATAATATTGTTATCTGCCGAGGCGTCAGCTAAATCTTGGTGGCACTCTAGTACTAGCCTCGATATAACACGTTGTCTGTTCAAGGCTAATAGGGCTTGTCTACTATCAGTGCAGATTGTTATGTTTTTTCCAGAAATTCCTCTTCTGGTTAGTTCTTTTGTGGCAATTGAGATACCAGCCAGTTCCGTTTGAACCACGCTGGTATTGTTTCCCATTCCCCACTTAATCTTCAGGCTTAGTGCTCTCGAGTAAACTCCACATCCTGAGCCTTCTTTCATTTTTGAACCATCGGTATAGATGCGTATTGCATTTGCAGCGTCTGGCTCTATGTTCTGTTTTATTTGAATTTTGTAGGGTTTGTTAAACAGAAACCTGGGTTCAATTGCATCGTTGGCTGCCTGCAGCAGAGGTAGCGCAGTGAGCGCTTCCTGCCATAGGCTCAACCTCAATTGGCCCACGCGAAGTGTACACTGCAGTACTAGATTCAATCATCGCAGTGAGATGAGACATGATGTGGAACAATTCAGTTCGACATGCTCACTTCTGCATGATTTGTGGAACGGTAAAGAATAAAGTGGAATTCTTACTAATGAGTAGGTACTTCGTTAACAATTTAGTACATACCAAGCT
>CAJUYG010002396.1:19140-52011 GCA_910591675.1 Galerucella calmariensis | reverse complement strand
AAGCACATACTCATTAAACACTAAACTATTTACCCACCCCTACGCTGTCACACTATTGGCTAATATCCAAATAATATAATTAAACATACAAATCTCCACACTACTGAAACGGAGGAAAAGATTATTATTTACGACAATACACAGTAAATCTAAAAGGGATAAGGGAAGCTCCATCACATGTGCAGACTAAGGTAACGCGCATGACAGTTTGTTGATTTATAAAAAACAAGATTAACTATTAAACAATATTTAATCATATGTATAATGTAGGTTTATAACAAACAAATGAATTTATCGAATGTAATAATGATACAAAAAGATTTATTAACAGACACTGTACCATTTATAATAATAATCAAAGCAAGTTATAATTACTTATTAAACTTAGTAATTATCATCGCGAAGCAAGCTTTTTGATTTATAAATATCAATACGTAATTATGAACAAATTTGACATTAACAAACATTCGATAATTATTACTGAGATTTTTCTTTCGGTGTATTCAGTGACAGATGCTTTTATCAATCTGTAGATCGCAAACAAATAAAGGCACATCCATGAATCATCGGAGGAGTCAGCTTGGTGTCCGGGATCCTTCTTATTCTTTTCTGTGGCCAATACTTGAAATGGACTTAACAGATCCCCAGGTTTTCCTATCTCTGTGTCATATGAGACCCAATCTTCTTCCAGCTTGTCTGTTACAGTGGGGGCGAACAAGTAGAAGAAGGTTTGAGCTTGGTCAAGTGCTATATTCAGATTTTTAATCTGTGCTCGAATGATCCTGCGGCTCTTGGATAACTCTATGTTGAGCAAGGGCTTCTCACCAGGATGGTTCTTGAACCAATCGACCGGGAATTGAACCTCCATATCTGTGGGTGGAACTCTAGGAGTCACCTTAGCGCCATTAGAATTTCTTATCATACTCATTATGTTCGAAATTTAAATCTCTGTTACGACTTTCCTCTCTCACGCACGTTATTTTCCGAACGAAAAATTGTCCAGAATGTGTATACTTTCTGGACGGTCTTGAAAAAAAAATTTTTTTTCACTGTCAATTTTTTTATATAATATATTTGAGTCGATACAAAATAAAATACATGTTTATGCCTTTTTGTGTAATTATCGCTCGAAAAGAGCGTCGAGAACTCGGTGGTTTCGATAATCAACAGTGTTGCCACAGTTTACAAGAAGCAATGCATTCGATACAAAATAAAAATGTCATCAACATAAAAATTAAAACCTAACAATAAATTTAATATAAACATGGTATTTATTGGGATGCATCTAAATGTTGACCTAATATTGGTTCAGGACGGTCTGTTACTGCTGACATTAAATATTCTTCTTTTGAAAAGGCTCGCTGTTGAATGGGTAGATACCAGTCTTTTCAAGCCCAGCTATAATATTTTTCTTATTGAATGAACTCTCGTAAGCTACATTCACCAATTCTACTATATCATATAATGTGATCGTGTTATCTGGGTGATTTATCCATCCAGTCGTTACATGCTGCATTATATTTTGATTTAAATGGACCGTAAATGGATACATTCAAAGGCTGCAATGTGGAGGAAACGTTAGTAAATCAACTCCAACTTCCTTAGTCCTTCGTATAACTTCAATTTCAATGTGGCTCTCATGATTGTCCAATACAAGGAGTATAGGGTCATGTTTTGAACAACGATCGAAAGTAAGAGCAAAATTGTTTTTGGCCATCCAGCCAGCCTGATGACTTAAACCCCAACACTTCCTTCAGGAGCCTGTTTCACAAAAGTATCATTTTGTTTGACTCTTGGGAAAATAAATACTGGAGGGATATCATTTCCTGCTGCATTTATTATGAACAGCACTGTGACTAGCCGTAGTTCTGCTGATGTCACCTGACCAACTTGTTTTTGTCCACGTTCGGCAATCACTTTTGTTGGTTTGTGTACTGTCGTAAAACCGGTTTCATCGCAATTATATATCGCTGGTTTGCAGGAAGGACGGCGCAATTGAAAATCATTGATTTTACAGTGTTTTCAAATACAGTTGTGAATAGCATGGTAACGTGTCCGCCCTGGCCTTGCACTACTAAACGCTGATTTCAGGACATTTGTAGGAAGATTGTCAAAGTTACTATGCGTTTTTTTTTAAATAAATGTTAAAAATATCGAAACAACTGTTTATTTGTACGTAAAAGTTTTCATAAACTACAGTTTTATTCAAAAATGTAAGAACAACCACAACATAAAGTAAAAGTAGAAAGATACATCTGTTATGCTAGAAAAAACAAAACAGAATATTTTTAGGAAATACATTTTACTTAGTACTTAGCGCTTTTTGTGAAATGCATTGAAACATTCTAAACAAAACCTAGGGTTCCCTTCGCATTGGATGCAATAAGTTATGACTTTTCTAACTTAATTCTTATCAATGAGGCCCTCTGTCATTTTTTTGTAACATCCTTTACAATACTTCCTATTTTCACGTGCTGTACAATTTAATTTGGCGAATACGTGAGCTGTCAAAGAGACTTTTGACATAGGTGTTTCTTCAAGCTGATTCTTTTCGAACTTCAGTAAACCTTCTATGACTGCGTATCGGAAGTTAGTTATAGATATCGTGCTGTCTTCGACTTTCTTATAGATCAAGTGCGCGTTTACCATTGAAGTGCCCAGTGAAACTTCGGTTGCTACTTTTTTATACCACCGAATACTTTTTCTTAGCGCGATACTGTAGCTAGACATTTGATCTGATAGATCTATTGAACCTTTGCCGCAGTTAGTCTATAATAGCTTTGGGTTTTTCAAAAGAACGCCCACGTCTCTGGACCGGTACCATTTCATCTTGGTGATGAGTTGTTAACACTAAAACGTCCCTCTTGTCGCGCCATTTTAGGATACATATGCCTCTAACATCCTCTTCAGCAGTAACTTCACCTTTTTTTTAATTGATTCATTTGAGTATACCTATTAAAAATGATAATTGAGCAATAACGCTCCCTTTTCTATAACGCAAAAATCCATTACAGGCTCATCGGCGAAATAAAAAAAACGTCATTGCCTTATTTTTAGATTTAATAACTACTAAATACGCAATTATAAATAATATAACAAAATATATTGAACCAAAAAGTAAACTATAAAATCTATTCTCGAAAATGGATGAAATAAAAACACTGTAGCTTCAAAACAAAAGATTATTTCAACTAGACAAAATCTTAAACATGGGCTCTAGAATATACGATTAGATGAAACAATTTAGTCCTTCATAAAATTGACGATAATAGTTCGGAATTATATGTTTGCCCACTAAAGCTAGCAATCCTTCCTTCTTCCTCTTCTTCTTCTTCTTAAAAATTCCGTTTCTTTTCTTATAACCATTTTGTTAATTTTTCATAATTTTATTCTGATCCAAAGACTTCGAGGTTCGACTTTCACACTTCCAAAATCATCTTGATTGTAGCTGGTTTTATAAATAAAGAACCCTTCATGCTCAGCATCAATTTTTAAAATTTTTATGTCCGACATTTTAACAGTGTCCTTTATTGCCTTTATTTTTGGTGGTACGAAGAATTGAAATGTACTGATCCGGACTGTAGGTTTGGCCAGATTTTAAAGATTTATCAATGCTTCTTTCAATTACAGAGTGTACACTGTCACCCTCATTTTGTGTATGCCCTTTAATGAGGAATTTATGAGTAATAGTATTAATATGATTAAACCTAGCGACAGCGTGCATGTACATACTAATGATGTATTTATTGTTTTGCTATCCGCAACAGTTGTCAGAATCTAAAATTAATTCAATTTTTTGGCTCCTGCTGCTAGACCTTGGCCAAGATTTTCTTAAAAACGCAGGTGCCTATTTCTGTTGCTCCTCTGTTTGCTTCCGCTTCATACCACACGTAGCAGTGCACATTTTTAGTATTCATTTCATTTCAACGTATTCAATTTGGAAACATAATGAAAATTAGAGACGTCTTCCCTAGGACATGGCATCACAGCCTGTAAGTCATAAACCGTTACAATGGTCGAGTCTCCATCTTCTGCTTCTCTTTTATCCTTTGCCTTTTCCGTTTTCGATAGTTTTTGAAATGAAGATTCATTACGGTTTTTACATATTCATAATTACCAAACCCCACAATAAACCAGACCCTTTTATCCCGTTACCCAATATAGAAAATAAACAGTTCTATTCAAGAAATAACGTAAAGCTAAAATTATAAGGTTTAGTATGACTACACAAACTATAATAGTTACTAGTTTATCACTCTGACCGATACCTTCCGTGGGAACAGTTTTTGAACATATAAAACGACAGTTTTGTACTCACAACGGTTCTAATTCTTATCCCTCGATGGCGTACGCAAAAACAACGAAATAACGTCAGTGGCCACACTTCTGGCTTTAGCACTATTATGGCTAAAATAACGCTAATAATTGATATTGTTACTAATGATCGATTGATGGATCATTTATCATATCGATCAATCCTCACCCCAATTCAACAATAAGGTACTGCTGCTTCTCTCTTACCGGTTGCCGGCCTACTGTCCATTCTCCGCCCCTCTCGTTACCGTTGTCGCGATCAGCTCTTATAAGTCTCCGAAACACTCTCACTTTATGGTTCCGCTCACAAAAACAATGCTTTTCATAACATGTAGGGCTCAATATTTCGAATTCTGAGTTCTAATTCCTCAATTCACACTTCTTCGCTTAGGCTATTTTGTTCAACAAATATTTTGACGTTTAGTGTTTCGTTTATCGTTTCTAAGAATGTTAATTTCCGTTTCAGCCATTATTGTATTTGGTTTTTGAATAGATGAGGCTTTTACTTGATGTAGATCCATAGTAAATTATGAAATCAAACAATTTTATTTTGTTGAATCTACATTATATTTAAACTTAAAGTTGTGACGTGTTTCGCTTGAAAAAGCTACTGTGTTAGCGAAACGCGTCACAACTTTAAGTTTAAATATAATGTAGATTTAACCAAATAAAATTGTTTGATTTCATAATTTATTTGGTTTTTATTTATATTGAAAGTAATAAGTTCCTACCGTTAACTGTAAACCCAAATAATTGAAGTTTTGCCTTATTCAAGTAGGTAAATCAATAGTTGGAGCATGTGAGTTTATTTTAGGAAGGAAATAGAAAAGCACTAACCTGATATCTACTTTTTTGCTTGTTCACAGATCACCCAGACTTGGATGGTTATTTATTTTAACCAATTTAGCGTCATCTGGGGCTGTGAAACTCAACTAGTAATTTGTCATATAATGGCACCCAGTTTAAATTTTATTAACGGCGGGAAATCCAAATGCCATTTTATGGTTGTAACGCTAACTACAAACAAGTAGGGAAAGTCAGAGATGGCATACTTTTTTTTGGTAGGGGAGCTCGGGGCTGGTTGACGCACTTTTTGTATTTTTATTTTTAGCTAACACATTATTAAGTTTTGGTGTGCTTTTGGTACCAAATAGGAAAGTTTAATGTTAGGTATACATTTTTTTTGTAAAGATGGATGTCAGGTTGCGTCAACCAACCCCCAGGCCGGGGTTGATTGACGCAGACAAAAAAGTAAAGTAAAACATCTATTATAATCCAAATTAAGAAAAAAATTATATTAAATTCTAAAAATGGTAACTACCCAAGAAACAAACATAAAAAGGTAACTTCCCAAGGAACAAAAGATGCATTAATTCTAAAAAAGGTAACTTAATTAACAAATTTAATATTATAGCTAAAAAAAATATAAGTAATTATTCGCTTTCACAGTTTACACAAACAAAGAAGACGCACAAGTTTCATGTGCCCACATTTCGCAACTAGTGCACCGGATCCATTTTTCGGATGAGGCACTATTTTTATAGCTATCTGTGCAATAAAGGCAAAAGCATTCCTCGTCATCGGACTCATCATCGTCTTTGACTATTTTCCTATTTTTTGTTTTTTTCTCTTTTGCATCGGACTTCTTATTTAAGCAAATATTTCTTTTAACAGACTTTACATTTTTCTCTTGTCCTTCAAGAGCATCTTTTATTGGCGTGTCAGTTAGAATTGCTTTCACACGCTTTCTTCCATTAGGTTTAGCGTCCTGATTTCTAGGTCCGGCTTTTGGTAGCGGCTTCAATTGAAATGGACTTACAGTAGGAAGCGAGCTCTCATTTTTTTCTTGAATAGAACTGTTAGTTGAAATGTTGTTTTCTTTCCCGGGCAGTGGACTTTTTGCTAACACCATATCTTTGGAGCATCCTGGCTGGTTAAGATCATCAGGTTCCTTTGAACACCGCGGTCGTGGTTTTAAAATCGAGTTTAGCTGAACTGGAACCACGTCCTTGTCAGCATTAGTTTCTGCGGGATCGGGACGGTCAGTTGCATATCCTGGTGAAAACTCTTGATCATTAAAAACGTCTCTATTGAAAGGGCTAATTCCAGACATCTTGAATCCCGCCATAATATTTTTCGGTGTTGCTGCCAGTGGCAGTGAGTCTCGAACTATTAGAGGGACATCATATATTGACATCGTGCGTCCGGGATTGTTAGTGATCCAGGAGTCACTGGCTGAATTAACGTAATGTTTTAATGGTCCATAGACAGACCCATCGAGAGGCTGGAGCTTATGTGAGCAATTGGCTGGAAATGACAACGCCGTTTCACCTTTACTTTTTAGATAATCAAGGGCAGATGTGACACTGGAACCATAATTCCCTTGATAGAGACCAGGAGTAAAGTTTATTGCAATATATACAAGTCGTCAAAACCTTCATCTTCATTCTCATCTTCCATAACACATTTCTTATTCATAGTTCTCTTAACTCATCATCACTTCTTTTTTTTGTGCATCCTCGCCCTGCTCAATCTCTCTACCAATTTTCTTCTTAACTGCTCTTGCCGCCTTTCTCAACATCACTTCTTTCTTTTGTGCTTCCTCAATTTGTCAATTTCAGGGGTTGTTGTCAGATTACCATATGACCCTTTTCTTCCTTTTCGTCGCTATCTTTGCGACTTTTGGCATTGGTGAAATTTCCTCAATTGATAGGTCAAGATTTGGTTCTAGAATTATGTTTTGAGAAATTGATGAAGGACCTGGCAAAACTAAAGTTTCATTGGTCTTTTTGTTAGAGACCTTGGTAGATTGGAAACTTGGGAACTTTGTCGTGACGTTGACTTTATTTAACTGACCATCTTGTATTTGATTTTCGTCCCGATTGTCATCCTCTTTAGCGTTAGTTACTTCTGCGGCAGCAAACATACAATCGGAGAAGATGTTTTGGGTAAACAAAAATATGACAAACATACTTTTCGACCACTTAAAGACAACTGACCTGCTTCCGATTAACGCAATAGTTTTGTAATGTTTTTCTTATTTATTTGAACTGTTTTTACCGTGGGTTAAAATTATACACTCATCTTTCTAGAAAGGTCGCATTCATAGTTTGCGACGGGACCGGCTTCTGAATGACTGAGTTCGTAACAGTTTGTTTGAGCCGGTGGCTTTAAGGGGGTGCAACAAAAGGCGTGTGATTCAAAATGTATGTTTCGGGTGATTGGCCACAACACTGGGATTTTGTACCTTTCTTCCTTCGATAAGTAGACTGGTTTCTCAAAAGGCCGGTTCAGCAATAAAATAATTTACACTTAAGGAAGGTCAACAGATTATAAATCTTTTATTGAATAACAAAAATATGTCCCAAATAGTTATAAATGTAGACAAGCCTTTCAGTTTGAAATATGAATTATTAGGAACAATCTTACTCTTTCCTCTGTCTTCTTCAAAGCACTATTCACCATGAGATGCAATTTGAATTTAGGTTGAAACACTGTGATTAGCAAAGCTTTGTAATGTAGAAAAATGCACTTTATTATGCAGGAAACTGGATGAATTTAAATACTATGGATTTGACCAATTTGGTCGGAATTTCGGTTTATTATACCGGGAAAGGAGCAACTAACACACTGTCGACACGTTATCACTCGAGACTCTCTCAACGAAGACTTTTTTTTGACTCGACAAGTGAGTTGGCACACGCCTGCCTCTACCCTCGAAAAACTGTCTTCAACGATTTAGGGTTTCAGTGGCGCGTCGTTGGGAAATTTGAATGGAGAATAGGAATTAAAGTTTATGAATTATATAAAACGAAAATTTGTTGAACGCGTGGTTTCAACAATGTATGTACATTAAATAGCGACTATGCCAACTCAGCAAGTATGCCATCTCGGGCACAATTCCCCTAATAAATTTCCAAAATTACCTTTTTTCTTGAAATAGCCCTCGAAATTGCAATTTTTAAGGTATATTAGCACAAAAAGCAATGCGATTTAAGAGCTAGATGCAAAAAATATGAAAACCAAATAAAAGTTTGCATACAAAATCATGAACTGAAATATCATTTGCACTCATAAATAAAAAAATATTAAACAGAGGAACACTCTGATGATAACTAAATACTGCAATCCGCATATAAAACAAAGATTAGGAAATATTATTGTTCGATGGTCCATACAACGATTTAAACAGATTCAACAATAGTTTGCTAAGTTTTTTTAAAATACCTTTCCGTCATTATTTTCAAATATATTCTATTAGCTTGTAATTTAATTCTATTATTACGTGTATATATCCTTGTTTTTCCTTATAAAATTTTATTGACATTTTTACACCAATTATGCAACAAAGTTCTAATGGTAAATTTTATAATAAGTGTAATATTTTTTTCTTTATAAATGCTACAAGGATTTAATAATTCGAAATTTACTGATTTGTAAATACAATTAATTCTCAATGATATGAACATCTAAATTGTGGTTGTTGATCTAACTGTCAAATTCTCTAGATGAGATTGAGTTATTTTCTGCCAAATCGTAGTTATTGGAAAACATTGCACCTCTACAAATGGAACATGATATACTTTTCTATATGATTTTTCAAAATGAATTCAGCTACATAATTTGTTGATTATTGGTGTAATTTATCAGAAAGTAAAATTCCGGTACCTACATTCAGAAGATTTTTGAATAATTGAATAATCAATGTTTTCAATGTGAACATTGGTTAAGTTGTCATCAAAAAGTTTTTTTAACGAAACAAACATATTCTTAGAATTGTCATTTTCACAATTGAAATATTTTTTATAATATGAAAGTGCTGTATTGAAAAACAGTGTTTCGAAGACTCCTGTAAATTGTGACGCTGAAGGATTTGTGTTCAAAGCTCCAAAGCTTCTTAACTGGCCAAAAGTATTTTTTAAGGGATCCTGATCCAGACACCTTGATGTAATTAGAACCTTCATCTTTCAAAATCTTCCGAAAACTTGCTACATTTCTAATAACTAATGACCAATTCCCTAAACTTGTAGGTCTTGATTGCCCCTTCTTATTTTTTTTGAAACATCATTGTTTCAAGAAGTGGTAGGGCTTTATTGTTCCTAAAATTTATATGTTTGGAATTATCATCAAGATCACATCTTAATATTTTTCCTCGACTTGAATATTTACTTGATCCGTTCAATGAATCAAAGGATTGATCGAAGAAAAATAGTAGCTCTGCAGTATCTCTGACACCATTACCAATGATTTTTTATGTATCTGCAAAAAACATAACTCCAAATATCTATAAAGAATATGTTCCATAAAAACTAACCTTTTTGACTAGCCAACTAAAGTATTTTCAATTATATTCTCATCAGTTATATGAGGTAGACCTTTCAAACCATCTATTGGCCCGTTATCGTTTTCCTTTGAATATGTTCCCCCTTCCCAGTTTTCTTCACATAAATGAAATACTTTTTAATGAAATTATTTCTCATTCTTTTCAATAGATGGGGAGTGTTTGATATTGGGAATATTATGAAATTATCAACCTCAAAAGACCCATATTTATAGCTATTTGGGTTATTATTTTGTAAATAGGTGTTTTTGGTGTCCATTATCAAACTATTAATGACACCCATATTATTTTGATCACAAATAACTGTTATTGGTTTCAAATTTATTTGTATTAGTTCTCTAATAACCTTCGTTAGCAAATATTTTATTTGAATAGTTTTTGCACCTCCTGCTTGGAAAATGATATAATGTGGGAGAGATTTCCATTGCTTTTTTATTCCCCTAACCATGAACAATGAAACATGATCTGCAATATAAAAGTCCCTTACATTTTCTCCCATATCCTTAAAATCCTCTATGTCCACGATGCTCATTAAAATTGCCATTCCATCAAATAAAACAGCTACATATTTTTCGTACAAGTCCATTGATTCTGTTGTTTCTTAAGTGAGTCAAAAATTAATCTATTTATCCCTGGACCACCAGCAATTTTAGCTAAAAGCCGAGTCAGGGTAGATAGGCTGGGCAATATAAAGATTTTAGAGAGAACTGCATAAGATTTTGCACTTTGCTTGTACAATGTCAAAGCTGAAAACTTTTCATCCAGTGTAAAACGCCCCAACTTTTTTGATTTGTTGGCTTCTTGAAATTTACAACGAATTAACATAGCTGCCATAAGATTTAGCTGTTCCATATTAGTCTCAAGATGATTTTGTTTTTGAAATTTCTCCGCATCAAAGAGCCTACGTTTAAATGATTTTTTAAGAGCTCGTTCTGAATTACATTTTTTATGTAATTGTTTCATCGCAGCATACAATTTTTGTTTTCTTGGAGTAATTTTTTGTCTAGAAATCCCTGATTTTTTCAAAATATGCAATGGTGACAAAAGTGTATCAGCAGGACAATCTGGAAATATTTATTTATTTAGATCTAAATGTTGCTATTTCAAGGCTATTATACAAGTTATATTAATATGGGGTCAACTTTCGTTTAGCTGAAATCAGCTATGGAAAAATTGTTGCCATGGCAGCCATTACCAAGGTAACAGGTACACAAAAACCTAAATCATATGGTGAGGAAATCCGTGGTTGCCAAGTTGACCCCACTTTCGTTTAGCTGAAATCAGTTATGGAAAAACTGTGTTCATGGCAAAGATTGTTGTGATTAGTAGTAAACAAAAACCCAAATCATATGGTGAGGAAATGCGCGGTTGCCAAGTTGACCCCACTTTCGTTCAGCTGAAATCAGTTATTGTAAACTGTAGCCATTGTAACGGGTACACAAAAAAATAGCTACTGCTGACGTTATCACCATCTAGACCAAACCCCAATGTCATCAAAAATGCAAAGCAAACACCTCTAACTTTCTATTGTAATGATTCAAAATGTTTCAAGTAAGTCAGATGTAAATAACTCTTTAATATTAACAATAAAAAAAGTCTGACCTAAAATCTCCATACCCTATTCTCATTGAATTTAGGAGTTCTAACATTGGATCGACTTTGTTTTTTTTTACAATGCCTTCTCCACAAATACTCGCAAAGTTTGTCTGCAAACTCGTTTTCCGGAATATGCTGACCACTTAAAAACTTCTTGGAAGCACTCCATTGGGACTCTATTTTTTGAGTGTGCGTACCATCAGCAGCAACAAACTCAACACTGTGTTTGACAGTCTTGTGATGATACCCACACTCTGAAAGTTTAGAGAAGCCCTTCCACATGTCCGTGTGGATAATTGAGCCTCGCTGAACATGCTGCTTAATAAGGGGTATTAGGCTGTGTGCATTCCTCTTACTATCGGGACACACAATCAATCTCAAATCTTCTGAATCTTGAGCAAACAAACCCAAAACCCAGTGTCCTTCTACAATTCCTCCTCGATTGTATTTCCTTTGTCCAAATTTGGATTCGTCAATCTGAATAGTCAGTATGTTCATGAATAAAATATCTGGATAAGATTGGATTTCCGTTTGAAATACTGAAACAGATTGATACCGCGAGCGAAGCTAGCGCGCCGGGTCGACGTTTCGCAATTCGCGCGCTCGCATTTCTCACAGTCTGTTGATAGCTGTTCATAAAAATTTTCCATTTGGATGTATGTATATGTATACCTGATAGTATATCCATTTGAGGCCGTTTTTCAGAATAATGTGGATAATCATGTGAATTATCTTTTCACCTGTACTACAATTCCAGGTCCTCCGATTTTTGGTAAGGGAAGTTGCATTTGTGTGAATGCCCTTATCACCATTTCTCTGCAGTAACGTATTCTCGCTGCAAGGGTAGAACTGAACAAGTTTTCTCCAATTCCCAATGAAATCCTTTCATAACTTTCATTATAAGCATAACCAAACAATACCCTGTAATATGTACTTTTTGAATTGAGAATAATGAGATGTGATGGAAAAAAACTCACCTAAACTCCTTCTCTGGAGACAAACGGCTATTTTCAAACCATGTGTTTTTTGCCACCGATATATCCCGTCTACATTTTTTTGATTTGCCAAATCAACGCCATGACACGAACCTACATATTTTTTCTGCACTTCTTTATCTGTTGATAACTTAAAATTTGAGATACGATTCACCCGTATTATGCCTAAAGATAATATCCCTCTACTGTATAAGTACACCATCAGTGGTAATGTGGTATAAAAATTGTCAAAGTACAGAATATGGTTCTGGTGGTTGGGAATTATTTGCGCCAATCTCGAAACCACATTTGCTGCTGCCCCTAAATCTGGTGCATTATTGAGTACAGCTCAAACCCATAGGAATAGCCATATGAATCACATAATACAAATAGCTTCATACCCCACTTATGTGGTTTCGCAGGCATATATTGTCGCAGATGTGAAACCATTTTAGTGGAACACATTTGCTCATCCACACAAAGACGTTGAGTCATTGGCACTGATCTGAAACGTTCGTTGAAGTAGTCAACTAAAGACCTAACCTTGAATATAGGATAAACAGTGGATGATCTTTGGCAAACATTTTTGTATTATCGCTTAAATGTAGGTAGCGACGGATTTCTTCGAACCTATAAAACAAAATTCCTACAAATTTTTGAATTTCTTGGGCTGTTGTTATAAATCTGGTTGAGATGTTCACTTGCCGTGCATACACATTGGTTTGATCAGCAATAAGCTGAAATAAATCCATGCCAGCAAAGACAAGTATGTGAAAAATTCGTATGGTGTTTTTAGCTCGTAAAAATGTTGCGGTAATTCTTAACTTTCTTTGAAGTCTATTTGCTTCCTTTGTAACTGAATATTTTTCTTTCGCCATAAAATATTTTTGAATATTTGACTCTTTATATCTATTTCATGGGACGACCCGATGAATGCATTTACTTCTACACGTCTTCGTTTGCTAGGTCCTGGTATAGATTCCTCACTCGCAGGCTCTGAATTTGAAGCATTTGAACACTGTCCTGGTTCATCAACAGGACAAACAGACGTTTGAGAATCATCGACATTATTCCCATTTAGAGATGATTCTTCTGTTGTAGCATTCCTTTCTACTTCCCCACTATCTCTTTCTAGCATAGATCCATTTTTATCACTAGCATTTTCATAGTTGTTACTGATAGGTTCATAATCCGGGTCTGCTACACTGTCATCATTTGAGAAATCACTTTCAACATCTGTATTCAATTCATCTGCATCAATTGAATCTAATAAGTCCCAGATATCATCTTGCGCCATCGATGCGGCATTGTAGGTTTTCTTGTAACTCATAGCTAAAACAATGTTTTCTATACAGAAACATTACTTCCATATCGAAAACAAATATATCCAATTTTTTGATAAATAGCGTCACACTCATCATTATCTAGTACCTCGAAATCATCGTCCAGTAATCTGACGTCCTTCCTCACTTCCTGGCTTGTGAATGGAATGACATCACAACGTGCCTGAAAGAGTTTATACACTTGCTGTTCCTTCTTCGATTTGACGGCCTTCGGGGCGCCAACTAACTCGTACTCCCACCTGTCCGCTCTGCGACCAAACGCAACTTGCATACGTTTATCGTCGATCATTAGTAACAAATCGGCCATCTTAATGTATATACTACAAGGTTTAGTCAAAACTATTAAATTTTCAATTTCCCGATCCTTTACTACGCCAACAGTCATCTTTTCGATTAATCCATCAACTGTTTCAATCTTAAACACCTTCGGAACGTCAGTCGTGAATTCGCAACGCACTTGCAACGAAAAGAACTTCCTCTGCACTGCCATGATTTATATTTATATTTATATTTATTATACCAACTGTCAAGCATAAACATAAATGTACGGTGCATTCAAGGTATAAAAAATTAGGCTTGGCTATGGGACAAAAAAGAGAAACACCCTGTAAAGTATTTGAGGAATAAATTTGAAACTGACGGTTGAACAATTCGTACCAAACGCAAATCGAATGAACAGAGGCTTATGTCAATTTTCCTAAGAGCCTGCCCAAGTCCGCCTGTAGGTAGACATTACTAATTAGTCAAATATACCTTTTCACCTGAGTAGATTTGTTTTCTAATATATCTGTTACATGTAGAAATATATCATAAAACTCACCAGTAATTTTATTTCAAGTTATAATCACTACAAATGTGTTTTCTAATATTTGATAAATTATGAATACTCTAGATGGCCATACTATGCCAACTTTTACACGTAAATGTGATTTCAGAGCCGACTGAACGATCGTCCGCTGAAGTTATTCAATAAGCATGCATACCGTACAGACTGATGACGGACGTGGGCATTGACGCTGTAAAATATTCAGTTGATATAGTTGAAAAAATACCCTTCTTGGTGTGCGTCATCGATTTTTAATGTCTTTCTAACACATTACGTAGGAAGAAATGGAAAAACAGGCAGGTCTGTGATTAATCCTAATCAAAATATCACAATAATGAACCGTTTAAATGTATTACAAGCGTTAACCCTAATCTTTGACTTACAAAAATTTGATTGGTTGATGTTTAGATTACGCTCAAGCTCAACCTATCAATCGAGAGTTTAAAATACTATGAAGGCGTTATTTTCGTAGCGGCAATAATGCCCAATTTCACCAACCATTTCCTAAAGTTAGGTATTACCTAAATCAGATTTTGGAATTGCTAAGTGAAATTTTCGTTTTACCACGCGCTAAGAATTACTTGAGAGTGACAATATTGGGTATTTTCTATCATGTTTAGGCGTTTCTTTTCGCATGGTGAAACGTAAATTCTATTTTGTCATTCCAAAATATGATTTAGGTATTACCTAACTTTAGGAAATGGTTGGTGAAACCGGACATAAGTCTTACGTCTTTTTCTACTGTCACACTGACTGTTCTTGACAGGTCTGTACTTTGTTGTTTACGGTCAATTATTATTTATGAAAAGTAAATATCAATCTTATTGTTTTATTCATATGAATAATACAAAAATATGCCTGAATACAAGGAAAAACATCAGTATTTTGAAAGTTCTCAAGTATTTTCAGTTAGAAAAAGAAGCTGGTAATTATTAATTGCATAGCCTTTTCGAATTTGGCTAAATACAATCCTGATGATCTTATTTATCAAATTTAAGGTTAGCTATATGTCAAAATAGCAAATAAAATAAACGACATGCCGAAAACCCGGATATACGTCACAATCGATGACGCACACCAAAAAGGGTATTATTTTAACTATAATTATACCTGGATTTATTTAAGGTCCGCCTCAAGTCGGTTTTGGGCACTAGAGGGTTATTTGGTTTTTATTATATGATAATAACTAACAATACATTTTTATCAAAGTGATAATAGTTTAACTTGCCGTATTTTCTGCTCTGCAGTAATGTAAAATTATGCTGATGTGATAAAAATACAAAAAAAAAACAACTAATAATACATTTTAATTGAAATACTTGATAATAATTTAATTCTAAATTTTTGTAGCCTCGACTAGATCTCCGTTAATTTCCACACATTTATCGTCTCGTTTGCGACTATGTCTTAGCGCTTTTTTTATTCCAGCACAGTCTTGTCGTATACTGTCACACAGTATTTGTATGATTGTCATTGATAAAAATTGGTTCAAAAAATTCTGGTAGTTCAAATTCGTGACAATTCTGAATCCAGTGGTGTAGTTAAATTTGAGAAAAAAATGCCTAATTTTCTTTCGTCTTTTTGGCAATGAAAAATTAACTTAGAGGTCCTTGAAAAAAGTAATTGAGCTAGGAAAATTTGTGCCAAAATACACTTTTTGATACTGAATCTATGAAAATAATATAATTAAATTCAATTGAAAATGCCGACTTTATAGGGGTGCTTCCAAACAAAATGGGTCACGCTGTAGAATAGATACAATGCAGATCAAGTATATCAGCTCAAGGTAAAAGCCAAATGAAATTACATTATATTTACTACTTTCTGGAATCAGATAATGACATATATCACACAATTCACAGCACCGATGATAATATACAGAAAAAAATTTATATCCACTTTTTATTTAATAAAGAAAATATATAAATATCTTGAAATTTTTCACAAAATTGAAGTATTTATTACGATAAATGAATTATGTAATTCCTGTCTTCATTTTTGCTGTTTCCCACTGAATATGTCTTCCTCTCAATTTGTTTCCCATACACCTTCATAATCTTGAATTTTGTGTAGTTTTTATATACAGTGCTATTCAAAAGTCCCCTCCCCCCTCGTATCCTTTGAACAGCTACACTTACATTAATAAAATTTGGAGGGTGAAAATAAAGTGTTGTAAACTTCTCTACGAATGCTAACAGGTGACGTAATAGTAATAGATGACGTCGCAGAGTCACTCTGGCCAATAATTTTAAATAGAACCTTATGGCAATTGATATTTCGTTTGAAAGGCATTGACATTGGCTACACAGCCATATTAATTTTGTTTGGACCAAAATTATTATTTCACATTTAAATATTGAAGATTTTTCAGTCCGCCTCTGGTTAGTTGTCAAAAAAATTGACGTTTTTAATTCAATAGTATTTGTTGCTTTGCAAAGTTTTTCTAAATAGCTTAAATATTTAATTTTATTATTGTTCAACGAGACGTTTAATAGTTTACATAGGCAAAATGGTACGTACTCAAGCTGACAAAGTAGCAGCTATCTTAATAATTGGCGAATCTAGAAATAATCTCCATGAAGCGGAACGTTTATTTAATGAGAGATACCCAGATCCCCCTATCTCGAGAACTTATTTGAGGGAGCTTCTTCACCAGGGACGAACCGAAAGGAAATTTTTGGGGGGGGCCAAAAGTGAATTTTGCCAACTCATTTTAAAATTTTCCAATATGTATTTGGGGCAAAATAAAGAAAATCAAGAATTGATCACCCTAGATAATATTATGAAAAAACAGCAGTTTTTCACAAGTTTGAAGCAACAGGTAGTGTTCAAGCTGCCAAACGATCTGGTCAACCAACATTTAGTGATAAAAAAATTGATATAGTTGCTGAAATGGTTGTAAACCCTACTTCCTCTTCAACTAAAGTTGCGTCTATTTGTGAAGTAAGTAAAAGTACAGTACAGAGAGTGTTGGCTAAAAATAAATTTCATCCATACCAGTTAAAAATGGTGCTCCACCTTTCGGATGACGACCCCGACAGAAGACTCGAATTCTGTGAATGTATGACAAATAAAATTAGTCGAAACCCACATTACACAAAAACAATTTGTTTCAGTGACGAAAGTACTTTTTGCCTCAATGGAAATGTGAATACACAAAATGTAAGGTATTGGAGTGACACAAAAACTCACACCTTTCGTGAACAACATACTCAATTTACAGAAAAAGTCAATGTTTGGGCAGGTATTTTGGGAAACCACATAGTTGGTCCTGTCTTCCTAAATTCAAATTTAAGCGGTGAAGTGTATTTTGAGATGTTACAAAATGCAATTGAGCCGTTAATTCTTGAAATTCTGGAAAATAATCCAGATGAATTCGGCCATCTGTAAATAACATTTCAACAAGATGGCGTTCAAAACCCAGCGCCTATGGTGACGAGGGGCCATCCGCTCCACAGGGGAGCCGCTTTTGACCGCCTACCAGCTAAAACCCACCTCTTTTCTCCGACTGGCGTCCCGGAACCGTTCTTAGCGAACATATCTTCGAGTGACGCCAGCCTTTCTAATCCTTCTTACTGTCTTAATTCTAGTCCATACTTGCTCTTTCCCTTGTTTCCTAAGTTTTTATTATCATCGTGATCCAGTGAATAAAAATGTCGAACTTTTTTCTTATCAGCATTATTTTTTTTCTCGAAACCTTCCTCCGGTCTGCCTAGCTAATCTCCTAAGGCCAGTTCCATTTTACACCTTCCGTTCTGGAATTGGACGCACCGAAAAACCGCGTGTTTCGCGTTGTCTGCCCCTCCGCAGACGGGACACAGATCGTCCCTGGTTTTTCTTATTCCAAAGTATATGCCCTAAACGATCCATATCCCGTCAGGAACTGAGTGAAGAAATAGTTAGTATGGGCGCACTTAAACCATTTCCTCCTTCCTATCCGGGATAAGAGTCCGGGTCCACGCAACCTTACTTTGCTCCGCAACCCACCTGCGTTGCCAATCTTCCAGACTCTTACTTCTTTCTTCCTCCCTGACTTTTAACTCTGTCCCATTCCCTCTCTTGTATAGCCTTACTTTTTCATCTGCCTGAATATCCACAGGTACTGCACCGGCAATTACCTGAAGCGCAATAGTCGATGCAGTCCTGTAGGCGCTACAGACTTCAATCAGTGGCTTCCTTTGGGCTTTCACTATCATTTCCCTATATTTGTTTTTGTTTAAGGCTCCGTTCCGAACTGAGGCGCTGTACAGGATCACCGAATGTATAGTTTCTTTTCTGTGTACCAGGGCCTCCTATGTTGGGCATAATTTTCTGTATTACTGATGTCCTCTCCCCCGCTTTTTTCGTGACCGCTTCTACGTGCTTCGTGAAGGACATCATATCATCGAATATGATGCCGAGGTACTTAACGGATTTCTGCGGGATTATCTCTGTTCCTTTTATTTTCAATATTATTGTATAACTTTGTAAATCTGCTTACAATTGGCACTAATGATTGGCAGTTTCCTGAAATCACAACCGCTGGGTCTAGATTCTTCGAGAATTTTAAAACAGGATCATTGAAGTTGAATCTACTCTGTATTTGTTTTGCCAATTCTATATAAAAATCCAAACATTTCAATATAAATCCATCCAGTTCAATATTATCAATATTTGAACTATTTATAATTATTTCACAGTTTGCTCCAACATAAATGTCATTAATTGTTTTATAATTATGTGAATGAAAATTCAATTTATCATAAGTTAACTGCTTGTTCAAATATTCATTCTTAATGAAGTTTTTCAGAATTGATTTGAATGAGCTACTTATTCTGGTATCTAAAAGATGAATTTTTGGAGATTCACTTTGAAATTCATCATCCATTTTATTTATAATATCAAGAATGTAACCTAAAAAGCTGAAATATAATTTGAATACTGGTTGTTGCAACGCTTCCAAAATATTTTGAGGATTGATAGCACTACCTTTATCATAAACTTCATTTGTAAAGAATAATGTTAATGGCTGCCAGTGCTCTAAAATACGATCAACAACTGCTTGAAGAGAGAGCCATCTAGTTTGGCTCAACTTCAGAAGTTTATGCTCTGGAGTTTCAAGAAACTTTTGAAACTCTTTAAATACATCTATACGTATTTAACTGTGGGAGAAGTAAGAAACAATGTCTTTTGCCAATGTCTTTACTGATGTAGGTAACTTCTTGCATGCAGCTGTAGAACACAATGCCAAAGAATGGCAAACACATCCTAGAACGTAAATTTCTGGTATTTCTTCTTTGAATCTTGATTGTACACTGTTCATTTTACCCTGCATGACAGATGCATTATCTGCAGCAAAGCCAATAATTTGAGAAAAAGGCACATTGATTTTCAAGAGAAACTGTTCTGTTGCATTAAATAATCCTTCAGCATCACAACTATCAACTTTGAGGGAGTCCTAAAAATCTATCTTTCACACTAGTATCTGTATCCTTATAATATCTAGATGTCATTGCTAAGCATTCAGTGGTGGATAGGTCAGTGGATCCATCTATTATTATTGAAAACCAAGATTTCTCCAAATCAGCATTAATGTTATCTAGATTTTCTGGTCCTGTAATATCTTTGCATATGGCAGTACCCTTCTTGCGCCCAACTTACAGGTTTTCAGCTATTTCTGAGTCAAAACATACTGGTAATATCAGCTTGGTGAAATGGTCTAACAAGGCAAATGATAGATTATGATCTGCCAAAAACATTATAATTTTTATTTCACCTTCCTTCACTCCTTCTTTCAGTCGTTTCATTTCATTTCCTTCCTTTATAAAAGAACTTACTTTAGGAGTTGACTGTGAAGTTCTTATTTTCTGGAGATGTGATTTACTTTTAGCATGTCTATTGATGTGTGTTATTCCTCCAACTATTAGCTTATTGTTACACACTCTACATCTTGTTGTACCATCAATCTCTGTGAGCCATGAACTATTCTCCTCATTTAGCCATATTTTCTTGAATTTCTGTTTAAACTTATTACGTTTCACTCTTTCACACTTCAAACCCTCATTACTATCGCTCAATTCGTCCTCTTCTTGGTTATCTAACTCCATGAGAGTATTGTTATGTTTTGATGTTGATGGATTATTATTATCATTTTCTTTTTGAAGTGATTGGGACTGTGAATGAGGAAGGAAATATCTGTAAACGAAACCAAGTTAGTTCAACTTTCATTGTCTCAAAAATCATAAAAACTCTTAACATACTTATCTAAAGACATTTTCTCCAAGTTATAACGTATTCTATCTAGTTTCGATTTCAAATAACTTTATCTATCTCTTCTTTTTTATAATGGTAACATATCACACACTTCACATCAAACTGCAAACCATAGATTATCATTAAACAATAAACTGTCTACACAAAGAACCACTGTTCTGTGCTATCAGCTGTCGCACCACAGATCAATAGGCGGTTCGTGTATTTTGTCTATGTTTAGTAACCGAGTGGTTACTGGTTACTCATCTCGGACCGCACTCACATAACCGCAGAACAAGTTCCTGTATGTCACAATTCCTACCAAATATGTATCAAACCTTTCCAAAAAATTGTAATGAAATCGAATAATTTTTCAATTGTAGTAATGATGTAACGATAGCACCTAAATTGTAATGGAATCGTTACAATTGTAATGACAGGTGCAACCCTCCTCGTTGCCATAGAAAAGGTGACTTCCAAAATAGTCATACCACCATATCCAATAATATAAAATTCGAAATATCCAAAATATCCGTTAATAAAAACAATTGAAATCTAGCTATTGAATTATTCCAGATGGTGATTTGAAGGACGTTACCTGGATGAAGAATATCGAGGTAGATGGATCGGCCGGCGAGGTCCTATAGAATGGCCACCTCGATCACCAGATCTGACACCATTAGATTTTTTTCTATGGGGGTACTTGAAATCCAAGGTTTATACTACGGCCCCACATAGCATTGGCGTTTTGAAAGAAAGAATTATTGAAGAATGCAGTAATTTCAGCTGACACATTCGAACGAGTACGACAGAGTTTACTAATAGGATGTATTACTGAATGAATTAAAAGTTATTAGTTATAGAAAGATTTAATTGCTTATTGCTAAAATTAATCTAGACAATTGTTCTTCAATTGTGCTAACTCTGGCATCCTTTATACCTCTGCCTATTTTTCTTAAATAGTCCTTCAAAACTTGAGGCATTTGTTGTCCACTCGTGCTTATAAGTAGGTACCAGTCTTCGGCGGATTTGGATTTTGTGAGATTGTTGGTTATATCCTCAACTGCGGTGACATCTTCCTCACTTTGCTGCTCTACTGGCTTTCCATCTTCTATGAATACTTTCTTCAGGCTAAAGTTATGGGCATTTGTGAAAGCCACTACAGCAGCATTGAAGAAAATATTCATCAATTGGTTTTCGCACACATGTCGTGCGTTCAAGGATCTAGTCTGCCTTAATATGGCCCCTATCAAGTGGACCCACTCAAAGAATTCTGGGTTTGCAGAGGCCGAATATGCACTCTTCGAAACCAGTCCTAGGTCCACTTGATAGTGGAAATATGATCCAGGATGATCCATTTCCTCGTCATCGCGCATCATCTTCTGTATATTGTCACCAATCCGCTCAACATACACCCAGTCCAGAAGACTGCAGTCCACAGCCAACTACTAATTGTTGATTTGGCAGGAAACGCTAATCATAGCATAGCTTCTTAATTTGTTTCCAATTTTTGCCTTCGGTACTTTCCTATCACCCATTTTGCCATTCAAGATCATTCTTTTTAATAAAGCAGCTGATGCTCCTTGAAGAGATGTCATAATATCCGATGTGGCTTGGGTTGATAAAGAAAACTTATTTTTCAGTTCAGTAATCTCGTCGGGTTACAAGCAAAATACGCAGAATCGAGTAATTTGGCTTTAAAGATTCTGATTATCCATTTTTCTTATATATAAACATTTCTTGAAATGGATCTAGTGTTTTGTGCCTTTCAAATTATAATTTAGTTGTACCTGATGTACTATACTAGATAAACAGTAAAATTTAACTTTTCAAAATATTTTTTTGGCTGATTTTGTTAAACAATACACTGACTTAATGTATTTTACATGTTAGACTTGACTTAGTGTATATTACTTGTAATGTTGTTTTGAATAATAGACTTGTACCATCTGTTCCTTTCAATTTTTTCAATTATGAAAATAATGAAACACAAAAAAAAGAAGAATTCAAATCACAGTAGAAATAATCGTGCATAAATTGTTGATAAACATGAAACAAGAATCCTTGATACATAAAGAAAGTGGAACTTTTTCTGATTCATATTTCAACCTTCGTCTTCTTCTTCTTCATCAGTATCATTATCAGCTGGTTGAGCTGTCACATCTGGAACAGAAGATGAACAAGGCAAATTCTTATACCAATCGCGAAGTGTTACCGGAATGATATTTCTGTCGCATAATTTGAGGAGGTCCTTTTTCTTAGAAACTGATATTGGTAATTGTTTTCGATAGAGCTGTGAGATAGCTATATCTTCGAAGTCTCTTTCTTTGTTCTTCCGACTCGAAGCACGCCTGGTTAATGCAATATCCATTTTTTCATACTCATCAGCAAAACCATACTTATAGTGAACAATGTTTGGGAACTGTTTATCATACTTAAAGCATTTCACTTTCAACCAGTTAACATTCTTTCCCTTCTGGTCTTCTTTTCTGTTAGTTATAGTGAGTTGAACAAGTTTTTTCAAATCCAAAAATTCATCGAATTGTAATTCTCGAGTGTTATTAGGAGGTTTATCACGCTTTCTACCAGTTCTTGCCATTTTGAATACATTCTCATATTCATGGACACTGTAAATATCGACATGACGTTTAGCTGTTTCAATCGAGCTGTGCATTGAGTCCACCTCCATATAAGAATGTCCACTCTCTTCTCCCTTACGAGGCCTTCGATATTTCACTTCCTTTGACACTACATTCATAAGTATGAAATCTTTTTGCCTTGGGTATTCCAATTTCCAAAATGTCCGACACAGTACTTCACGATCATTTTCAGAAAAGTTGGTCGTACATTTATAACGACAATTCTTACAATCCACTGGCCTGGGGATTTTGGGAGTTTGTATTTTTCCCGTTACGCTTTTATAAGGTTGACCTTGATTTCTTTTTTTCTTTTCAATATTTCTTATCCAGAATGCAGGTCTTGCAGTGCTCCACCTAGTTCTCTTTAAGCCAGTTTCTACTACAGGTCCGGCATTAATCTCATCATCGTTGCTTTTTTCACTTGTCGGTGAGCTACCATCATCATTTTCTGGTCTATAGTCTCTATCTTTCAAAGAATCGTCCGAGTCCTCCATTTCTAAGCCATATTCCGTTGACTGGAGATTGCTAGGTACAGGTGAATGCATAGTTTGAGAACAGTTTGTAATACCTTGAATAGTGAAACACTGATCGTCTGAATTCGGAGGTATACTATTTTGTTGAACTGACTCGGAACTCAATATACACTCTGTTGTACTCCTAAGCCTTGTTTCCAAAGAAACAATTTGCTGCAATGGAAGGCCTGAAATTGGATCGCCTGAAATAAAAAACTTAAAGATAAAATTTCTTTTCAATGGTATGGTTTTGGAGAGACTCGACACAGATGCTAAAGATCAAACTAATACAATTGCTCTAAAACCCTTGCAATTATTCAATATATAAACAGCAGTTCTCGTATAAGGATATAGAACAACCAAACTATTGCGATTTCGAGCCTTTCTCTGCGATATATCACTTACCGTGGAAAACGTCATATTCCTTTACAGGAGTTAATGTTGTATAAGTTGTCTTATTATCTGACTCAGCTAGCTGCTCTTGTGAGTTGGAGTCTGTAAAAAACGACAAAACAATACAACAATGTGGTCTAATACATTTCTTCACATTATCCTTAATATTCGAAACAACTAACATCATTGGGAATAGTATTTGGATATTAACACAGTTAATGTTAGGCTGGTATCATGTTTTTATTACAAAGAACAAAACATTAATTTGAAACTTAAAATAAATAATATAACCAACAGTATCAATCTTGTGTGGTTTACAATGTAACTGATTTGAAGACTGTATTTTTTAGTATATTGAGATTTATATCCACTTACTTTTTATAGCATTTGATAATAAGTGCTTATTAAAAGCAAGCTTCCCATTCCTGCCATAGTAGCTGTATTTTTTCGCCATGTCATTGGAAATCATTACTAATAATGCTCTCTTTACAAAATTATAATTATTGGTGCCACCCATTTTGTATAGTTCATTAACCTAAAAAAATAATTGACTGAATATTTTATGTACTAAAATGTCAGTTTAGGAATACGACAATTTAATTTTACTTACGGTTAAATTTAAATTTTCTGGAGTAGCTAAAAATTTAATAGTATGCAGTAATTCAATTTCTTCATTACTGCAAATGGGAAATTTCATTTCTGGGAATTTTGTTTGGATAGTTACACCCTCACTAGAGAGTTCCCTTCTATTATTAATTTCTTCAAGGATATCTGTGGTTATTACTCGTATTTCATTAGTCTGATTTAAAATATTTCCTAGGATTTTAGTATCTAAAAAATGATAATTGGTAATAACAAATCTTAATTTGGAAAAAAAAAAAATTTTAACATCATTTTTAGGAAATCAGAGGAAAATAAGAACTCTTTCCCCAGAAATGTCTAGTTTTCTGTGAGTCATTTTACAAAGAGAGAAGTAGTATATTTTTCAATCTAACATAATAAAAAAGCCAATATAGATTTTCCCCATTACTAGCCTCTAAACCTAACTTTATTGACTTTTGTTGAGGTAGTAAAGTTGTTCAACCAAGGTAGAAAAAGTACTGACCTTTGTGTTTTACATTTGACAGAAGCATGGGTGATTTGTTTTTGTTTTTGAAGAAAATTTTGAAATTCATATTTGATTTTTATTAGTTTTAAAAACTAATATTGAAAAAAATAAAATGCCAGTAATGGAAAAAGCCACGGTAGAAAAGTGTATATTAATAATAATAATAATAATATTTATTCACATCGGTATAGTACAAATACAAAGTAAAAAATATAAAGTAAAACATAAGTTCAGCTGTGAATAAATGAATACTCGATAAGTGTAAAACACTTGTTTCGAGAAGCAATTAAATATAATTGAGTAACGTACCTATAACAAATTAATATTAAAAACTTACATCGCTAATCGACCTATCTGAATATAAATTGCACTACACATTCTTATCCAAACATACATATACATTCAAAAATATACACTTACATACATAGAATTCGGAATTCGAACAGCGAATACCCGTTCGATATGAAATAAACAAAAATATCAAAGTATAAGCACAAGTACAATTCGATATAAGAAATCTCGAGACATCAAGCCAACGATATAGCAAAGGCACGTAATTTTTTTGTATGATCTAGAGTTCCCATATATCTAATAGAACATTCGCTGAAGTTCACTTCTCTTACTCTGGAGTATGTGCTTTTTCAGTTCTTTTTTAAAGTTGTCAATGTTTTTCATTGATTTTATTGTTTCAGGAATAGTATTATACAGTTTGGGAGCGAAATAAGAATATGATCTCTGAGCAGCGACCCTAACCATCAGGGGAGTAACGTAATGTTCTTTTTGGCGAGTGTTGTATTGATGAAGGGGAAGCAATGCTGTATGCTTGTTTGTATGATATTTTATACTTAGAAAATATAACTGTCTTACGTCTAGTATTTGAGTTTCTGTGTACAGAATATCAGAGGAGCATCTGATATTTTTGGAAAATATCAATTTGAGGAAGCGCCTTTGCATAACCTCGATAGAATGTATGTGAGTATTCAGAGTTCCCCCCACACCGCTATTCCGCAACGAATATGACTTTCTACTAGGGAATAGTGCTTCAGTGGTAGGATTTCCTTGAGTTTCCTGAATTTATATAAAATGGTCCTCAATTTGTTGACAGTATACTTTATATGTAAATACCACTTCATATGCATGTCAATTATTATTCCTAAGTATTTAATTTTTTTTTCGGGGAGGATGTGGAAGGGTGTTCCATTCCTGACTACCAAGTGAGCGAATGGAGGCATTCCAGCTGAGTTACAACAAAAAGGTATGTAATGTGTCTTATCTATGTTAATCGTTAATAGTTTTTTATCCAGCCAACATTTGATCGTAGAAAACTCCCTTTCAACCGTAGCTTTCAATGAGTTCCAGTCATCTGCTTTATGGAAGATGGCTGTATCATCTGCAAATCCAACTATATTTTCTTTGTTACTTAATGAGAAAAGGGACCGAAACCAAAAAGAGGCAAAAAATTGAATATTTCTCCCGGAAATTACCTGCCTCACGCATGCCTTTTGACACACCATTATGTTAGCACTTTCCCTACTAAGAGGATTTTCCCTACTTTCAGGATTTTCCCTGCTTGGAAGATTTTCCCTGCTTGGAAGATTTTCCCTACATGGAGGATTTTTCTTATGTATAGGATCTGAAATATGAAGATAAATATATATAAATATTAATAAAAAAATGGTAATAATATCCTTTATATTTTTTAATGAAACATGCACCAATACAGTCAAAGTCAGCATGTCTGGTATCTAGATTTCTAGATCATCACCTCTGCTATCTTTTTGTTGAAGATCTTCTGACCTCACGCCTTTTCCGGGAGAAATATTCAATTTTTTGCCTCTTTTTGGTTTCGGTCCCTTTTCTTCTGCCCATCTGCTTTGTTTCAAAAAATCAGTGAAATGTTTGCCCCACACTTCGCTGGAATTGTCCCGTTTTTGTATATCTTCAGAATTTCCAGGCAATTTCTGCAAAACCATTTCAGCATCCAACGGCGAAATGCCACAAGCCTTGAAACCGAATTTTATATTCTTGTTAATATTCGGGCCTAGCGATTCTAAAGCTTCTTTCAAAATCCTAGGAAAGTCTGATTTGGGAAGAACACCTCTGTGTCATATGACCTAAAGTTTCATATTCGTGGATAAAATCGGTGTATAATTGTTTAAATTGAACATCAGCGAATCGTTTTTCTAATGTTTTGAATCGTTTAATTGCATCGGGTTTAGAACTGCCCAATAGTTCTGGTGACTGTTTTAATGGGAATTTTACTATAAATTGACCATTTTCTAAGCGAAAAGTATTTTCGTTAAATAAAGATTCGCACTCAATATCGTCTTGAGATAAAAATTGATTACAACCTTTTATTTCTTCGATTTCCCAAAATTTCTTTAACTGGTCGTCTTCAGGAATATGAATCTTTGAAAAATGACACATAATTGTTTTATTATTGTCAAAGTGCACCTGTTACTATCCATCCAAAGACGGTGTTGATTGACATATTATTTTTCAATTTTATCTTTTCGTTTAATAACAAATTCCAAAATATATTTGCACTCAACAGTAAATCGACATCTTGTGGAGATCCAAAACTAGGATCAGATAATTGAACCTGTTCGGGTATGTTCAACGCGCTAGAATTAAAATACTCAAATGGAATATTACCGGTTATTACAGGGACGACAAGACATGAAATTGTACATTTATAATCATTAACGCAAGAAGAAAGAGTAATAGAACACTTTTTATTTACATGAGATATATTTTGACCTATTCCAGAAATTGAGACATTGGTAGAAAGCAATGGGATATTCAGTAAACTACAAACCTTTTCAGTTATTATATTGGATTGAGCTCCACAATCCAGCAGTGCTCTTATTTGATGATAATTGCCTTGATTGTCTTTGACATGACATGTGACGGTAGATAAAAGTGAATTGTTTGAAGTTTCGGCCTTTAAAATCGTATTATTCAAATTTTGGTTTACAACCATATTCATCGACGTTGTTTGTTCATTAGAAGCATTGTTTACCGGGGGTATTGCATTATATTGTTTGTGAAGCAGTGTATTATGCTTTCTTTTGCATATTGTACAATTGCCGTGTTTACAGTTTTATTTATCATGACCTGCAAGTAAACAGTTTTCGCATAAGTGTAAATTTTTAAACTTCTGAATTCTTGTATCAACATTTAAAGCTAAAAACTGGGGACACTTATAAATTGTATGAACTTGTTTACAATAATTACATGACAGTGATTTATTTGTTGATAAAAGCATATGTACTGAATTGTTTTTATTTTTATTAAAATTGCCTATGGATTTAGTTGATTGTTGAGAATCGTCCAAACATTGTAAAATGTCAGATTTGTCTTTAAGGAAATTCATAAATTCTTCCAAAGTTGGTAAGTCAGTATGATATTTTATTTCTTTCCAGTCACGAATTGTTTTTTTGGTCCAATTTATAAGACACAATATGAATAATAAAGGAATCATATAAAGTGTCTTTAGTTAACTCGATAGAAAATAAATTGTATTATAATTGTTCAATTGAAAATTGTAAGAGACATACCTACCTCGTGTATATCTTTATTGTCATGTAAAATGCCGCCAAAATTGTCTTTCCAGTCGTAATAAAATTTAATTGTAATTTTCACTGACAAAAATGAACTAGTTTTCAATAGTTAATTGAATATATTGTTAGATTCAATATTTTTTTTTTATTTCAATAATTCAAATGATCCTAAGATAAAGGGAAAAATGGAATAGAATAGGAATTGAAAATGTACCTGAATTACAGTCGTTCAGTCAGTTAGTCACTATCGCTTGTTGCTGCACTCGCTACTTTTCTTCGCCACTTCACTGGGCCACTGGAATCACTCGATCGTTGTTTTATTCTTGATAATTGAAAAGTTTTTACACTATTAATTTTATGTTTATCTGGATCGAAGACCAAAATGTTTATGTATAGAGGTTTTGTTGGTTCAGATAAACTTATTTGTTAATAGAGTGGACTGTATATTACTTGTTGTTTTAAAAATAGCACATGTTACAGTGGTAGTTACAGCGGCGAAAGCAAAGTAAGAAGTGGGATGAGTTCTCGCCTTTGTTGGCTGTTAGCGCTCAAAAACAATAACATACATAAAAAAGAGAATTGACTCCGGACAGTCGGATGGCGTTGCCACGTTTTCTAATATTTAGAAATAAAGTTTTAATAATATAATTGGTGTACATTTACATTTTTTTACATTTACATTTTCAACCGACAAATACCTATTCGGTATTTATCGGTTGAAAAAATTCGGATAGTTTAGGAATATTGTACATTCCAATTCCAAGAATGAGCACGAGGTAAAATGTAGATACGCCGTCTTTCGAAGGAGACGTTAAACCGAGGTCCCGAGTCCATGGAAGTTATAATAATAATAATTCTTTATTTTCTTTCCGACAAACAACAAAGTTTGTATTGAATTAGCCCCTAATCCTAATCTAAAACTGACAAGCAAATTATAACTAAAATCGGTAGTGCTCGATGAAGAACCCTAGTGGGTAAAATTAACGTTAACCAAATAAGTTTGCGTCCAAATAGGAGGTTGCAAATGGCGAATAGTCGTTTCCGTTTTGACAGTGGCGTATAGGGTATGGGATATGTGAAATTTTAAAAATATAGCTTATTGAAATGTATTAAATATAATACTATAAGCTGTCCTATGTCCTATACAAACAATATTGTCTAGGAGCAATGAAAATACGTATATAGAATAATACTTTGGTTTAAACTTATTTTCACCAAAAAAACTACATAAACAAGGCATGTTCTTTTATTCACCGGTAGATCCACCAATCGACCAACTGCGTTTTTATATTCATTGATGGATTGTAGATTGAAGAAATGACACGTTGATTTATTACTGTTGCATCAACCAAAATTGCAAACCACTCCACCATTGTATCGAGGTGGTGGATAACTTTGGTAGTTCACAAAGTGACAGCTCAACCTCAAAAAACTAACGATTTTTTGAAGCAGTCAAAGAAATGGACGAATTAATAGAAATAAATTTAAAATGTGGTAACAAGGTATTGACGGCGCTATTAACAGCGTCAGAAATTGAAAAAATTTTAAGTGGAACTATCAGATGAACTGCTAATAACAACAGTCAACTTAGAAACAGATTGTCAGTGGTTAGATGATTTAAATAATACCTGCGTTTTTCTATGAGCCACTGATGACTCCAACATGTCGTTGCAGCGGAGACTGACGTCATTCAACCAATGGTGAATAAATGATGTAAAAAATGTGCCTACAATCTACGTCAGTAAACGTCAACTTCACAAAAAATGAGTCATAATTATTAGGGTGTTGCAAATGGCGACTTCCGTCGCATTTTCTTATACAGCTAATGAATGACAAGACTCCTTCCTGTCTGTTTTATATTCTAAGGTAACAACATATGGAGACACATGGCTGCAGTTTCCAATCAACCCAGATAGAAGAGAGAGTATTGAACAAAGATTTTTAAATGCAAAATTTTTTCGATGAGTTACCTATTGGAGTGATACATTGCACTCATATCAAAATAATTAGACCTGAAGAACAACAACATGCTTATAATAATAGGAAGGAGTATCATTAAAAAATGTGCAGATAATATGTGACTTTTTATACAAAAATACTGAATGTAAATGCTCAGCATGGTGGAAGTAGTCATGATTCTCACATCTGGAGAAATTCATTAGCAAGACAGGAAATGAAAAGAACGTACATAAATGGGGATCAACATTCATGGCTTTTAGGTGACTCAGGATATTCTCAAGAACCATGGTTGATGACCACCATATTGAATGGTGCTCCAGGAAATCCTGAATCACGTTATACACAATGCCATATCCAAACAAGAAATTATGTTGAAAGATGCATAGGTGTATTTTTCAAGGTTAGATTTCTTTGTCTTATGGTATTCACCTATAAAGACAGGAAGTATAATAAATTCATGTGTAATACTGCATAATGTTTGTATTGAAGGCAGGCTAAATGATGAATTCCAAGTGCCACATATTATATTCATGTTCCCTATCAAGGTAACATCGTTGGAAGAGGATTTATTGCCAGACAAGAACTAATTAACCAATAGTACTCTCTACAGTATTAATTAGTTTGATGTAATGTACCTAAGTTAAAATTATTGCCACATATCAATCTAAAATATAAATAGCAGAAAATAGTTTGTCTAATTTTCTGAAATACAGGTATTTAGGTACTATGTGACAAAATTATATCTAAATGTTGCAGTGCCAAATAATTTAAGATAGTTTTTATCATTGTGTTTGAATTGGTTTGTTCTATTGAATTTCTAAATTGCCTAGAAGCTGTTAAATATTCTGATTATTTTATATGTATTTCCATATGATCTATTATTTTTATTTAGTATTTCGTTATGCAATAAATGAGAACTATTATAACCTGAAGGAATTAGTTTACTATACCCATTGAAACAGATATTTAGATACTTGAAATGAATATATTTTTAAAGGAAAAACACAAACTTAATATATTTACATATACAAAATAAAACAAATATTATATTTTACAGTAAGGAACCAACATGAAGACAGCTATTTGAACAATAAAACGAGCCTATAAAAAAATATGATATTTAACAACAACTATTTACACAATAATACATGAGATCTAACAATATGGTTGAAAATTTATAAACTATCTAAGCTGTACCCTATGTCTAGGAACAAAGTGTCTGAAATTAAATTTTTTTATTCAACAAATTTCAAGATAGGTAATGAATTTGTTCCTGCAAAACTTTTCATTTTGTTAGCATTTTTAAAATGCAGAACCTTGATATGATTATTCTCTCACTTTTCTCCAGGATTCTACGTTTTTTTCACCAAAAACCTGGGTTGTTCAATCTCTTTGCAATAGTCTGCCACAAAGAATTAACCTTTGTCTTTCCGTCCACCCCATTAAATTCATTTGTCATCAGTTCTGAAATGTCTCCGCAAAGATGCAACAATAGTTGTCAATGCTCCTTACGAACTTCATATCTTTACTTTGAGAGGTGTAGAATAGAGTCGATAGTAGAATTCTATAGAGTGCAGTCCCAGCAATGGTTCTTTTCCAAATGGAAAACATCAAAATTCTCGACGTAAGCCTATTAGAAGATGATATTATTATCATTCTTGCTTATATCCAAGTCGATCCCCACATTTCAACTCGATGTCTGCAACAAGAATTGGGAATAAGTGAATTCGCTATTCAGAGAGTGTTGAAACAATATAAATATCATCCTCCCAAAACACATTTAACACAATGTCTAACTCTAACTACAGATCCACAAAAGAGACTGAATTTCATTGCTGAAATGTCAATTAAAATCGCAGAGGACCCTTTTTTCTTAAATAAAATATTGTGGGGTGGCGAAAGCCGTTTTCACATCAACGGTATAGTTAATAGATATAATTAAATCACAACCCTCCTCCTCCGCTACCTTATATGCCAGGTCCTGTGCCTGTGCGGATCTTCCTACGTTGACTTGTAGCACCTTGAGCATTTTGTTTTTCATCTTCTCCCAACCCTCTGCCCTTATTGTAACA
>CAJUYG010002396.1:0-19040 GCA_910591675.1 Galerucella calmariensis | reverse complement strand
GCATTTTGTTTTTCATCTTCTCCCAACCCTCTGCCCTTATTGTAACAGGTTCCTGAAAATAGGACATCTGGTCGAATCCGACCGATGGGCCTCGTTGCATCTTCTACAGTGCACCTCGTTTTTGCAGTCTAAAGTATTTTATTCATTGAACTACAATATTTTACATGTAAAAAACACTGGTTACTCATATTATTTTCGGAGTTGGAAGTATCTGGTTACTATAGAATTTCTGATATGGATCCCTTCATTGTAAATATTTAGTGGTACTGCTGGATTATTTGAAATTATCTGGGTCTTCCACAACCATACCTTCATCAATTGGAACTCTCCATTTAATGCACATGTTATGCAAGATACAACATGCATTAATGATAACTCCCACCTTTTGTGGTTCATATCGAAGTTTCCGTTCCCCTAGAAGGCAGCGAAACCTTCCTTTCAACACATCATTGACTCTTTCAATGCAATTTCTTCCAATAATGTGAGAATCCTTCCTTCCTCCAATACACACGTTATTTCCTCCCCCTCCTGGTTTCCGTCTGTATGTTGTTTACAACATAATCCACCTCCTCTCCGTGTAGGAGTTTGATTTCCATCAATAGTGTAGATTTCTTGTATTCTCAATTTGGTTGTTCTGGGAAGACCATTAGAGTTGACACGCTTTTTAACATGAACTTCTATCAATCTATATCCATGATCTTCTTGGAATCGGAGTTTTGGTATATTATTTAGGAGTTGATAGAAGCTATGTTCAAGGCACCATACAAAATTATCATATGTCAACGGTGTCCACTCCACCTTTTGTACGATTGTAGTCAATTATAATTTGTGGCTTATTTGTTTCACTATCAAGCGAATCATCTTCCCTGTGTCAGGTCGAGAGGAGAAATACGTTTTTTTTCGGAATATTCGACAGTAGGGTACACTTTTCTTGATACCCGAATATAGTTCTTCATTTTCATTTCGTTAGAAATTTGAGGTTTGTTTTTTCTCAGTGTGCCTGTAACTGTCAGCCCATGATCATTCAATAGTTCATAAGCCAAGGCAGTAGAAGTGAAAAAATTGCCGGCGGCCGACAGATAAACATCATAGACGGAGAAATAAGGGGGGCGAATGATTGAATAGACTCAATTCGGGAATTCTTTCACAATATTTTCGATTTTTTAAATTAAAACTTAATAAACAACTGTGCCACAAAAATTAGTATAAATATCAAAGTTTGTTACTACTGATGAGAAAATTCAATTAATCTAACTATCACATTGAAATATTTACTGCTCCAAGGAGAATATTACACATTTTCATTTTTTGAAACAACTTCAAAATTGTCAGTAAAAGTAATGTATATTGTAGTTCATATTAATTTTGCATTCTTGTGAGGTTTATGAAATAAAAATAATTACAAAATAATACATATTTATTTCACAAGTAGTTACATCGTCAAGGTCAAGTCATTGATTGCGAAATAAAATTGTTTTTGTATGAGTACTTCTTATTCGATTCACTTTTATTGTATCCATTTTTTTGGTAACTTCGTGATGAATACGAATTTTGAAATAGTTTGCTAATATAAGCTTTATTAGGTGGGGGCAATAACCATCAACTGGTGTATCTTCAAATATATGATCTCCAAAATAATCATATAAGCTAGCTGGTAATTGTTTCAGAGTATTTACTGATAATATATTTGTCAGGTTTTTAATGTTTTTATTAAATATACCAGTTTTATTAAAAAATCTAAATTTTTTTTCTGCTCCTTTGCATACTTCTATTATTATGTAGATGCTTTTATTAAATTTCCATATCTTTTTTTATCTGAGTGAGAAGTATCGCACTCTAATAATTCTTGACACTTCAGACAAGTAACACATTTTTTCAACATTTTAACAACAAATCCGACAATATATGAAACTACATCTTCCACAAAATCAGTTAAGTTCCAACTGTCATGATTATAATGAGGTTGATCTGAAATTGTTTTAATAATAACTTCCTCGACCTTTTTCAACTCTTCAGTATCCAAGAGATTGTCACCCTCATCATTGACTGTTATTCCACTTCCACAAGTTAAAATTGAAATTTTATCTAATTTAATAGCATTTCCTGTATCAGATACTGTTATCTCACTATGTATAATTAGTCTTTTGTAGGCGGCCTCAAATTGTCTTGCTGAAGGATTATTATTATAACCACACCGCCTTCTAATGGCACCAAAAAAAAGCTCGAGATGGTCTTGGGATAGTTTATAAGTTGTTATATAAAGTAAATTTTTTTAAGACAAACATGTTCTTTATACATATTTCTTAAACTCAACTTAAACCATTAACCAACTATTAGAAAATGTAACATGCTATTTTTTGGCTCATTAGTCACTTCCTCCCAAATTTCTACTAAATTTCTAAGCATGCCGTTTCCTTGTCGCATTAGCCACTCCGAAATAAAAAATTAATTTTTATCAAATTCCCCTTCCATTTTTGTCTGTCGATGTTCGAAATTTCAATTTTCGAGTGGACTCTTTCTTTCCTCTAACTGCCACATAGAAGGCAACAATTATTTATATTTTATTTTTAATTTTTGGTGAACAATGTTCGATTGTCTGGTTGCTCTGAAGCCGGCAAGTTCAAGGCAAGTTTAAGGCAGTCTTCAGTCCACTTCGTTCCTGTCCCGTGCACGATGTCCACAGCCTGTCGAAGACATTACCGCCACTGCCGCCATCGCGCTAAGAGCTGCAAACATCCTCAGCCCTCCAAGATAAGCTCCTCCGTCTTATCTATAGCGTGTGTCAGATTTGGATTTGTTGAGTTTCAAATAATTCAATAAATAATTATTATTTCATTCTTTGTATTGGTTATTCAATAATCATTGAATTGGATAAACGTGTTCGGGAATAACGAGATTTATTTTATTTATTTTTTTCGTAACTCAACTTTAATTTCCTACAAGGTGTTTCCAGCTTCCCACCTTTTGCTTCTGGTTTTAATTGCTTCGTTTCGATTAAAAAGCTGGTGGCGTCCAATTTAATATTAATTGTACACCCCATCCTAGTGATAGTGTATAAAATAGTTTAATTGGTGCCGAATACCACTCCCTGAGGTGGAGTGCTCTAGCCTGGGGCAGTTTTAGGTTACAAGAAATATAACATTACCAAAAAATGATTTTTCATCTTACCACTTTACTAAATTGAAACAGTAACGAGACGACTAACATCGGTCTTCGCGACAGATAAACGAAAAATCTCAAATGAGGAAAACAGTCAAATCATCCACCTTTGACTCCTCAGCAGACACTGATCAGTTAGGAAGGTACTGAGAAGGGCAAAATTGTAACGCTGGCGTTCGGGCCTTATTGGGAATAATTTGTTATCGTCAGTCTCAGAGACGTACTGCTAGTCCCGGAAGGTTGAGCGATTCCGAATAGCTTTTTTGGTTGGTTAATGGTTAACCGGTCTGTTCATAAACGATGACTAAGACCCTCGGTTGGTTCCGACCCATTCGAATTCTTCGCGAACGGTTGGTTAAACGGCTGTCAATAAAAATTGGCGTACGTCGTTTCACAACTTTGTTCACAAGATTTTGGATCGATTGTACAGTACCATAAAATCAGCAAGACAGTTATCAGAACAGGAAGTTGTCAAGGATTTTGCGCAATTAATAAAATTTTCACAAATAATTGTATAGGATTTCCAGGATCTGTTCAAGATGCAAGGGTAAAAATTGAAGATTTTTGGCAATTACAGGTTATTTATATCTGCATTTTTCAGTAAATCCTGAAGATCTGACCGCCTACGTCCATTTTTTTCTATTTTAGATTTGTTTTTAGGTGTAGGTGTAAGTGTCAATGATATGTTACTTTGCCGCGAATTTTTTTGTACTCATTTCTGAAAAGTCTACTTGGGAGTACGAAGTTTTATAAAAAACTGAATAGATAATTTTTTTTCAATTTCCATAATCCGGATATTGCTCAAATTTTCCCCTCCAACAAGATTTCTAATTTTTCCATTCAAATATTTTTGATCGAAGAAATCTTCAGAGGACAGCTCCTTTACTTGAAATGGTTTACCACTTTGTCTTGCACTGCGAATTAAAGTTGTGTACTCCTCAAGTACGTAAATGGGGCTTGATTTTAAGAAACGCTTAACTTGCCCTTCGATTACAAAATGGGCACAATCGCCCTCGTTCTGCATATGTCCTGTTAGGAATTTATGGCATATGGATTTAATATTAGGATACTTTTCTAGTTCATGCACATACAAAGAAATTATGTACTTGTTTTTTTGCTGGCCAGCGCAATTATCTAAGGAAAAAATGAAATTGAAAACCATCGCATTCAGGTCTATTTTTTGATGTTTGCTTTATATAGCTCAGCTAGCAGGATCCTATCTCATTTGCTTCTCGATTGCCATGTCTCATCTCAAACATAGCTGAAACATTCGTCTAAATATACGTTTTTTGTCATTTCATAGATTATAAAATTCAAAACATTGAATTTAGACTTGTGAAAAAAAGGGACACATTTCCCTTGGGACATGGCAGAACAGCCTGTAAATCAAATGTAGTAACTATGTAGCTGTTGCTAATTCTTATTTTGTCGTTTTTTTTTTTCAAACGTGACAAATCCTTTTCCATGCTATGATTTTCATCTTCAGTCATCATGTTATATGACGTTTCATTCCTTCCCCAATGTTTTCATCAAGCCTTCGGAGGTTTTTCTGTCTTCCTCTGCAATCCTTTTTCACTACTCCAACTTCCGAGCGCTTTCCCACAACTGTACGAATGGGTCTGTCTGTGGTATCCAATGTTGATTTAAAAAATGTTTTGCAGACTAGTTTCTTCTATCGTGAAATAATACTATATTAAACACCATACATATAAACATAATATTGACCGAGCGGAATAAGGTTCGATGCTCATAAAAGTCATCACCACCGTGGTGTATATACTATATTTTTTCCATATACTAGCCAAATTGAAGACAAAAATTAAAATTAATTGACATCAGACACTATTTTAATGCTGGAATATTACAGCGGTATTGCGTTCACAACACAACACCTTAAGTGCAAGACCTAACCTAACCTATACCTTCACACCACAGCAGTTTGTTTTCGCTCCATAGATTATGAACGTACTCCTTATGTCATCATGTCATTTTTGGTTGAGTGCGAATTTTAAACTAATGGGATTTAAATTTAAATAATTTCGTCTTGATAGGTAATTTCCAACAGCAAATACGTTAAACACAATCTGCTGGGTATACAAAATTAGGTTGCACAAATTTTTGTTGAACTATCTCTGGATTCTCTAAATATTTGAATTTGTACATTATTGACCTAGGTTAATAATAGAAAAATTATTAGCCACTAATAGAGAATTCAACTTCATAGTTCGCTAGAAGAAGTAATAATTGGCAATTTTACAGCTGGTAGTGGAAAAAATATTATCGCGACGCTTATTATCATGGACATGGTACTGATATTTGGGTCATCATTTTATAAGGGAATTAATTTCAATTAATATTGTGAAGCTTTATTATGTACCTTCTGATCATCAATATGCTGATCTAATGACAAAGTCAATGTCATATGTAAAATTTTGATATTTTTAGTAAATGTATTGGACTATGTGAATACATCTAAGAGCCATTCGCTCCGATTACACTTGAACGTTAAGTGTCACTTAAATCCACTAAGTGTCACTTAATCATTCGCACAGTATTTAAAGACATCCTTAACGCGACGTTAAGGATACTTAAACTAACAGCCGTTTGCACCAGTTTCACTTAGGATAACCTTAAAGTTAGGGCATACTTATGTGTAAGAATTTGTTTGCACGAGTTATCGCTTAAGCTTCACCTAAATCTGACAATAGGTTAAGTGTCAGTAATTCGTCGGCTTAAGTAATACTCAAGCTTTCTTAACCTCAAAAACTTCGTTTTTGGATTTGACTGATGCGGATTTTCTATAACTAGTAGAGTAAGATCCCAGAGCAATAAGACAACTCATTTTCAAATAGATGAAATGTTAGGTTCTCAGTAGCATCATTTTTTTAATTCGAGCATAGTATGCGAGCTAAAACTAAACCAGTAGCTAGCAAACAAAGAAACTCGTCACCTGTAATATGCGCGTTTTTTAGTTACCACAGAATTGATTTATCAAGTCATCGAGTTCTTTCCTAAAGACAAAATACTCAATATGAAAGCGTAATCTGTTAATTTTTTTAGAGTATTTAACAAAACTATCCGATTGAAAGTATTTGACTGAAATAGTAAAACAACAAATAATAAACAACTATCTCTTTATTGACAAAAATAATGTTAGATGAGCAAGAAGCCAGTCATCTGAAATATTCAACTATTACCTACATTTACTGCAATACCAAGCATATTCGGGAAATTCTACTAGTCCAACACATTCAAAGTGAAACCATTTAATTCCGCAATTGTCTTGATCGCATTTGATCATTGGTCGTCCGTCATCAACACCATTACAGATGCAGTAGTGGGTAATCTTGGCAGAACCTTCCTCAGCTGTGAAATATTTCCCTAAAAATTTAGGCATGATTACTTCTGAATAAAATTTCAGTGCAGATTCACAGTCCTTCTCCCAAAATTCTAGATCTGGTAAGATTTTTTGTTTGAAAAATATATTTGGGGACCATATGACGAAATCAGAATCTCTCAACTTTGAAATAAATTTCTGCATTTGGACTTGGTAATGGTAACTATGATTTTTATCAAGTGATTTTACCCCCTTTTGCTCCACTAAACATGAACTTTTCATATTTAAATAATCTTTCATATTCTGTACATTATTAACATGCAATAAATAGGGGTATTCAAACTCCAGACACCCTCCTAAACAACACTCACAGTACACCAATCGGTTTGGAGACGCACCCAATTGTGGCCACTTCTTATCAATGATCAGTCCCACTCCATTTACTGGGACACATTCATGGTTTTCTTCTTCCATAATCATTTTATACTGTTTCGCAGCATTATTTTCATAACTTATACCCCACAAAGTTCCTTTCCATCAGCATTTTGGGAATGCTTGACCTAAAAAAAAGTTGTTAATTAGTTGTTATTATGAGTTGATAAGTAATAAAATTAGGGGGGTATGCTATCTCAGCAACAGCATTGTGGGTGAGATGGCATACATGTAGCAGTATTTGAAAAAAAGTTGTTTTTTTTTCATTTTCATTATTATCAATATCCAAAAGTGAGAAAAACACAGAACTAAAACTAAAAACTAGAAATTCAAAACCAATAAACGTAAATAGGTACATTTTACTTGAAAAAATTTTGATAAACAGGAAGCTTAGGAACTAAAACGTAAAACTATGAACATATTTCGCAAATAAAGCATTTTGCTTTTCGGTCAAGATCGGCACATTCTGCATAAGCCTACATTTGACAGATTTGGAACCGAAACCACATGTCTTTTTACCTTGACCATACATAAAGCTCATTGCAATATAGGCATAGGATATCATCTTCCGTGTCGATATTACTATAAGTATTGATATTCTCTTCATCAGAACTATCAACTTGTAGAGAGCAAACTTCCTTAGCAGGTCTAGAGGATTTTCTAGCAGGTTGAGAGCGCTCATTTTCCAGAGGAACCAGTTGTATTTTGCTGATTTTGCAGCCTTTTGTTCAGCCGCTGCATCCTTCTCAGCAACTGCTGCTTTAATATCCTCTATTTCAGGGGTGCTGTTTATAAATCCGAATGAACCTTTTTTTCTGTTGGATCTTAGTTTTTGAGCAGTAGCAACTGGCAAGGTTAATATTTCTGTGATTTTTTTCTGGTTCCAGAAGTTGAGGCCTACAGATCTTGAGGAGGCTCTTGTTGAGGGGCATCTTTGTTTATTTCGGCTTTCGCATTGGAGCCTTCAACTTCTTTCGCTGTAGATGTATTTGAGGCTGCTGGTTCAGTTGCTGTAGATGCATTTGCTGCTGCTGGTTCAATCGCTGTAGATGTATTTGCTGCTGCTGGTTCAGTCGCTGTAGATGTATTTGCTGCTGTTGGATCCGGAATATCTGTGACTTGCTCTGGATGAAACATCCAATCCGGAAACACATCTGGATGAAACGGGACAATTCCCGTAGCAGAAAAGCCACTTTGAGCATTTCTTAAAGTGGCTGCTTTGCTGTAAGCATTGTTGAATAATTCAGCAGCCTGATAATGTGAAGCTACTCTGCCTGAAACTTGTGCACTTTTAAAATGGCTTCTAAGGCGCTAAAATAATTTGTAGCCTGAGGCTTGTTAAAAGCAGACGCTCTTGCAAGGGATGTTGCCTCTGGTGTTTGTGAACTAATAGATAGGTTTCGTTCACGAAAACCGTAAAGCCAGGACCATCCGGCCATTTTTTCCTTATGCGAAAATCTGTGTTTAATTCCCTTTGCTTCAGCAATCTCGTACGCTAACCTCCTGACATCCTCTGTGGTCACACCAAAAAATCTACTTTATAAGCGCGTAAGATGCTCTACTATTTCTATTTTTAATCCTCTGTCTAAGGTTACCTTGTATCCACCCAAATAACCCTTCTTCCAGCTATCTCTAGCTGTACGCCTGCGAAGTGTGGTGAAAGGTACCCCAAAGGTTTTGGATGCTCGTAGCCACCCCATTTTCCCACTTTGAACAGCCAAAAGAGCATTTTTCATCACATCTTCATCCCAATTCTGCCTTTCAGTCGCTCCCAAACTCGTAATATGTCTTCTGGTAATGCTGATTCTACCAAAGGATAGAGCATAGCTGCATATTTATCACTAGTAACTCCTAGGGTTTCAAGTGCTCTCAACTGAGTTTCCAATTTATCAAATAAAGATGACAGAGATATACCTACTTTTTGATTTAAAACTAGATTTAAGAGGTCTCGAACATATACTTCTATGAGAAGTTCATCACGTGCAAACCTGTTTTTCAGTTGTTCTATAGCCTTCTCGTAGTTATCTGCTGATGACGGAAAGCTTGCTACAAGTTCTCGTGCAGCAGATTTGTCTTCTGTTGATTGAAGTAGATATTGAAACTTGTCCTCATTGTCGATATCTTGATATTGATGAATTTTCTTAAATTGTCCCCAAAATCCAATCCATTTAGATTTACTAGATGTGCCGAAGATTTTGTTGCAGCTAAACGGTTGTGGTCCGAAAGATACCGTTTTCCAACTGCTATCGGTTCGATAGACTGTACACACGTCAGGATTCCTAAGTTTTCAGAATTTGGTGATGAATATATAAACAGAAAAGGATATCCTAGCATTAACGTATAGGCAACTTGCAATGCAGAAGAAATTTTTAGAAGTGTAGACTGCCAGTGGCCAGGCTCTGTGCACGATAGCAGAATTTTTAAAAATTCTAACATATACAACATTCTCAAAAACAGCCCAAAAGAATGTTTATTATTAGGAGACGACGGCTACCCTATCTCGCCTTGGATTATGACTCCCTGGAGAAATCCTACAACCCAAGCGCAGCAAAATTAAAACAATGTTTTATGCCGAGAACGAGCAATAATTGAACGATGCTTCGGACAATTAAAAGCAAGGTTTCCTGTCCTCCAGTATAAAATTAGAAGTAAATTAGAAAAAATACCATCGACGATAATTTGCTGCGTTATACTTCATAATATTGCTAAACGTTTAAATGATGAAGATTTTCGGTACTTGCATGAAGAAACTGATGTTGAAATGAACATACCAAATAACGATAATCTGACACCAAATATAATTCGTCAATTAGGACAGCAAAAAAGAGAATTTACCACTCAAATGCTCTTCGATAATCATGTAAGTATCTAACCAATAATTTAGTTGTTGGATAAATCACAAATTAAAAATTAAAATAAATTCACACATATGTATTTTCAACTCAAGATTTATTCATTAATTATAATTTCGAACTAAATTAGAATATAAATTGTAGTTTTATCTTTTTAATTAAGAAAATTAGAATAAACAAATAAAAATAATACGTCAAAGTAGACACAAAAATATTTTATTATTACATGTCCTCTAATTACAAATTATAAAAAAACCTATCGTTATTCGCAACAATGTTGCTTGATTCAAGTAAGACATCACCAGTTTGTTGTTGTCTCCTGCGGATTTCTTCCTGTTGCATACGACATAATTTCAGTTGTTCTAATAACACTAATCGCTGCAATTCAGCAGTTGATAATTTTTTTGTTTCATCAGTTTCAGGTAAATTGTTTGATATTTTAATTTTCTTTATAGGTATAGCAGTAAATGCTGCAGCTGCAGGGATAGAAAGATCACTCGATGAAGTAGAGGGCTTATCAAGTAATATTTGTTCTTCTGCTCCAGCCGAAATAGCGCCTACAAATGTATTTTTTCTTTACTTTAAAGAAACACATATAATAAATTTTATATACTCTACCTAGTTAAGTATCCAGACTAGCAGAGTCAACAAAAAAGTAGTAAACAAACTAGAACAGTGCCATTGTTTAAAGAAGATTATAAATAGGTTTCAATTCACATTTACAGGGACTTCTAACGTTGATTTCTACCAGATATATTGTTAGTTCGGTATTTAAGTTATTTAATATTTGTATTTGTTGTAATACAACCTGTATATTAATTTATAAATAAATTTTTAAAAACAAACGTTTTAATTTAAAAATTAAAACTGGCGCAGTCAGTAGGATACGTGCGGTCGAAAAAGTGTCGCATTACGTCGGAAAGTCTTTAATCGATCTTGGTATTTCAATACCTTTGTGCGTATTCTGGACTAAGTTCCCTTCGAGAAGAATCAACAAGTTTTGCATCCTTAAGAGTGATCAAGTTAGAAGCCCGAGAAGAAACTCCTGAACGAATTGACGACCAGCTGAGTTCCTTTTGCCTATTTCTCCTGAGAACAAGGTAGGAATAGATAGATAAGTTGATAAATTGCAAATATTTTAATCATTTTCGTTGATCTTCTGCATGAACGAACTTGAAGAAGTTTTAAGACAATTCAATTTACTTGATATAAACACTGATATAGAAATGACTGAGAACAGAGTTAATTGGGATTTATTTAAATCTAAAGTTGATAATATTAAGCCTTACGATGGCAATGTTAATACATTAAACAAATTTTTATTGCGTTGCGAAAACTTGATTGTCACCTATCGTACGTATAACGATAACATTTTGAATGATCATATTTTCGAATGTATACAAGAAAAGCTAGTTGGACAAGCTGAAGCTTTAGTAGGAAATCGCGCAGAATTGAATAATTGGAACTCTCTTAAACATGCATTAAAGCAATGCTTTTCAGATAGAAGAGATCTTGATTGTTTAATTCAAGAATTAACTAGGGTTAAGCCCAATAAAAATGAAAATTTAATAGATTTTGGAACAAAATTACAATTACTTAGAAGTAGTATAATTCAACGTATAAGCAATGATACAGAGTTGACGGCAAATGATAAAACTTGCGAAATGAATCATTGTGATAAAACAGCATTAAACACATTTATAGGTAGTTGTACCGGTGTATTAAGAAATAATATGCATTTAAAAAGACCAGACTCTTTAGAAAGTGCTATTGCATATGTAAAAGAATTTTATAATTTTGAAAAACTATACGTTAATTTTAATGATACAAAATATATTCCTAAAAATAATTTCAATTTTCCAAGAAATAATTATCAATATAATAACAATGAAAATTATAAAAGATATAATAATAATAATGATAACTATCAAAATTATCAAAGATTTAACACTAATGATAATCAACAAAGAAATAATTTTCCGAGTCAACCTATTCAAATACAACAAAGACCTATACCACCTCGTAAATATCCAACAAATGCACAAGTTTTTGGAAAACCACAAAACGTATTTAAACCAAACCAAACACATGTAAATAATTTACCAAAACCTGAACCAATGTCTACAACATCTAGAAATGTTACAAGCAACTCTAGAGCCTCAAATAATAATAACAATAATTTTCCTTACAGAAACAATAACTACAGACCCCAATATAATAGTAATTTTAGACAAAAACCAAATTACATAGCTGAAGAGCTATACAATAATAATTATGAAAGGGAAGAAAGGAAAACTAATGATTACAGTGATTACGATGACTTTGAACCTGTAGAAAATAACATTTCTAACCCTATAGAACGTGATTCAGAACAACACCGTAAATTTTCACAGAAAGCCTCCAAAATTCAAACAGAAATAGTAGAAATCAACACAGTCACAAACAATCCTCTCCTTTACATAGAAATTGAACAACCTAAATTAAAACTTTTAATAGACACAGGGAGTAGTCGATCAATAATTAAACCAATAATCGCAGAAAAATTTTATCAAAAAAGAATATTTCATGATAATGTGGAAATAAAAACTTCCATTGGTAATAAAATAATAAAAAGACAAGTAACAATTCCAGCATTTAAAGAATTTAATAGTAATAATAATATTGATTACATTTTGTTTGATTTTCACGACTTTTATGACGGAATTATAGGTTTACAAGATTTAATAAAAATGGGATTCAATATAGACTTGCAAAATAGAAAATTAATCAATAATAGTACTGCAATACCCATTAAATTTAGAAAATCAGAAGAAATTGATTTTAAAATTGAAATAGGACCTTTAGAAAGAATTTTAAAAGAAATACCAATCACAATACATGAAGGTGATGTAATAATAAATGAGATTGAATTAGGAAACCTAAAAATACCTGCAACTCTAACAAAAGCTAAAAATGGACATGCAATCATAGAATTAATTAATGAAACTAATGACCCGATATCAATAATATTGAATGAACCAATTTCTGCTTCATTTTTTATTCCCTCTCAATATGAAATATTTAAAGTCGAATATTTTAATGAAAATAAAAACAAAAATAATAAAGTAGCTGACGCACTTTCTAGATTTCAAAATAATCAAAAGTCAGATTTAAACGCTCTTGAAACAGCACAATTAGACGATAATATCGATATAGATGACAATGCCCTTGAAACAGCATCTTTAGACGTTAACTTCGATATAGATGACATAATAACTAAAGAAATATCAGATATACCTAATATCTCAGAAGACGACTTTTATACAACATTGAACGAACTAGAATTATTAGACAACCCAAACACACAAAATAAATGCAACATTATATCAGACATTCAAATAAAACCACCTGATACTCAACCAAATGACACAGATTTAGAAACAGTACATACTTCATTAGAAAATCCTATACTTTCAATACCTATAAGTGAAAAATCTTTAAATACATATAAAAATCAAATATTGATTACTAGCGGAGAAATTAATGATATAAAAGTTAAAGAAGAAAAGATTTTTGAAAATAAACGACTTTATGTAACAATACCACAAAGAAATTTAGAGCAAAATATTTTTAAATTCATAAAAGAATATATAGATCCAAAAAAGACTTATGCAATAAAGTTTAGAAATCAATTACTACCAGAGAACTTTATAACCACTGTCCAAAGATATTTCAGAAATTCAGCATTCAAATTTATACACTGTCCAAAATTATTAGAAGACATTTTGCTAACAGACGAACAAAAAGAAAAAATTGAATACTATCATATTTTTAAGAAAGGACATCGCGGAATCAATGAAGTAAAAGCTTCTTTAGGAACCCGATATTATTGGCCCAAAATGAACGAAGATATTGAAAACTTTATAAACAGTTGTGAAGCCTGTTTAAAAAATAAATACGACAGAAATCCACCAGTAGTAAAATTTAACCTTACCCCCACAGCATCAAAACCCTTTGATCATATACACATAGACGTTTTCAAAATATCCAATAAATCATATCTTACTATTATAGACTCTTTTTCTAGATATGGCCAGGCATACCCAATTCAAAGTACAAACGGTATTTCCGTAGTAGAAAATTTATTAACCTATATGTCATCACGGACTGCCTTATAAAATAACTGCTGACTCAGGATCAGAATTTAAAAATAATGATTTAAAAGATTTTTGTAAGTTACACCGTATTGAATTACATTTTACCACACCAAAAAATAGCAACTCGAATTCACCAGTAGAACGCTTTCATTCAACGCTGATAGAACATTATAGGTGTTTGCGAGAAGAAAACAAAGAATTACTTTCAGACCAATTAATCAAACACGCAGTTCTAAGCTATAACAATTCCATTCATTCAGTAACAAAATTCACACCATTTGAAATAATAAAAGGACACATAAATAACGCTGACCCATTTGACTTGAATGATAATTTGATATTATCTTATTACGTTCAAAATCACAAACAGGCTAGTAAGCAGTTATACAATAAAATTAAAGAAAGAAATGAACAAGTAAAAGAAAACAATATAACAAAGCTCAATACAAAACGAAAAGACCCTCCTGATTATAAAAATCAAACCACAGCCTACATACAAACAAAATCACGAGACAAAAAATTACCTAAATTCAAGAAAACTGAAATAATCAAAGACTCAGGTGTAATACTTGAAACTAATAAAGGCAATTATCATAAAGGCATAATTAGAAAACCCAAAAATAACTATGATACATTTTTACAGGACAATGAAGATTACTTTGACGATATACGTGACGATACTCCTGACATTTCAAACAAGATGCCAGATAGAAGACATCCAAATAACTAATTTAGGAAATTTATTATTACCCGTTAAGCTAGGCTCATGTAAAATGATTTATTCTAAACATACTTTTATACACTATTTAGATTTAAGCGAAATAGTTAAGCAAATTGATAATTTAAAACAATATTATCATACACTAAGAAATAGCTTAGAAATAAGTAATGCAACGAATCCAATTTCATATCATAATTTAGCAGAACAAATGTTAGAAAGAACAAAATTCTTAATAAGCACTTTAGTGAAAAAATCAGAAAACATTTATCCACATATCAGATCAAAAAGAGGTGTAATAAATGGCATAGGCAAAGCTAACAAATGGCTTTTCGGAGTAATTATGCTATGACAGTTCTGGACCAAAATCGAGATTTTAACATGGTATTCTCCATAAGAAAATCTAAGGTTCAAAAACTCCGAAATTGGTTCATTTTGGAGTGGGGGTAAATCTGCGCATGTGCTATGTTATTTAGATAGGTGACGTCATAGGGGTGATGAAAAAAATACTTTAAAAATTCCCCTTCATCCCCCCTCACACCACCCCTCATACTAAACCAATCATAGCATACGACATCTCATCTAAAAGGCCTTAACGTCTAGTGTACAAATTCTATTCCCATTCATCCCCACCTATTGACCCATCCCATGGATCCCCAGTGAAAGGACCACCCAAATATCCACCAACAAATGTTAGGGATCCCCAGAGGACCATTGACCCACCCACAAATGTTAAGGATCCCCGATGGACCGTTAGCCCACCCCCAAATATCCATCCCAAATAGGATCACCATTGACCCATCCCCCATTGGTCCATCCCAAATATCCCATTGTCCCATCCCAGCCCATTGACCCATCACCCATTGGCCCATCCCCAAATAGCCCATTGACCCATCCCAAATAGCCCATTGGCCCATCCCCAAATCCCCCATTGACCCATCCCCAAATATTAAGTGGACCACAGAAATACCCAAATATTTAGATCTTTAAGTTACCTAACTTGAAAAAATTTTCACCGGAGTCCGGGCACGAACAATCAACCTTCGCGTCTGAAACCAAGCGTCTAACGAACATAGCTATTCGCACTCATAGGTGTTAGTTGTTTAAAAAGGTATAAAAAAAGTGCATTAGCTTGAAGAAAAAATAGACTCAAGTATGTATGGGTATATTGAAAATTTAAATTTTAATTGACCTCTAGTATTCTTTTATATACATAGTGCTGGAAAATAGTTCACAACCAACGTATCACTGAAAAGATATATTAATATAAAAAGAAATTTTCTTTCACCATGGTATATCATCTATAAAGTTAAGTGACATTTCACCGAAAAGGGTATTGCCTCCTAGAGTGTATTGGAGTACATGTTTAAATCAGGTGATATCCAGTTTTTTTTTCATGACATGTCTAATAGTATCTATCATTGTTTTAAATCTTCACATAAAAGTTGATGAATAAACAGAATGTTTAAAACGATGTATCGTTTTTGAAAAGCCTTTATAAACTTTAAATTCCACTATTATTATAATAATTAATATGGTATATACAAGGTGTTTTAAAAAACCAATTACTTTAAATAATATTTTTTTAATACATCTTTATAAAGGTAATATAGTATTTTATATGTAAATGAATGTTATTCAACACTCACTGGTGAATCCCCATATTTTGGTAGGACCACCCTGTAGAAATGGAATGTGTTGTGTATAGTCTATAATACTTTACTATGTGTAATATTAGTATCTTGTTTAAATTTTTTTAATTGTAAAACGAAAATTTAAATCTTCATGTTTTAAAAATTTCCTTGATTGTGAAAATATTTAGTCTACACACCACCTTGAAGATACCGGCACGTTATCTTTTCAATTTGTGGTAATCCATTAGGTTAGGTTAAATAAAATAACAAATAGTTTTTAAATTAATATAATACGGTTCATTTCCACACCATCTTATATATCATAATAATTGATATAAGGAGATACAACCATGGTTCGTTGTATTTAATATTTTAAGTGGCAAATACATCCCCTATAGGCCTATCGAAAACCACTTTGAGAAGAAGTAATTAGATTTATGGCTCTTTCTTCAAACAGCATGAACACTAGTCTCTAAGCTAATAGAAACGGTTCATTAATTCGTTTAGTTTTACATCATACATAAGAATTTATAATAAACTATTTAGTAGAATTAAATTGTTACAGTAATATTAAAATTAAAAAAAATATATCTAATATGCTAGCTTTTCCAACTCCATAGGTGTAGATGATAGAATGGAATAATGTCCCCATGGTAACGTTTCATCCAACCTAGAAATCAGGTAACGTTTATCATCCTCTGGGCTGAGGGCAACCTTATGTTGGATAGTGGAGTACACCTGATGTTTTTCTGAATGAATTAGATTTTGAACAATAGTTTTTTTCTTTCCAGGTATCGAGACATTCTTCATAGTTTTCATATGTAATTATTGGGTATGATGATAATCGATCAGAATTTTTATTACCGCATGGGTATAGAGCACTCACAACAGCCCATGCAAAACAAGCATCATCATTGTTCTTCACGTTGATACAAGCATGTTTCATCACAATTTATGAAGGAAGTTTAACGTAGGAGGAACCAAGCTGAGGGGTGTACTTGTTGATATTAACTCCTAAATTTATAACTTTACTGAGAGCCCAGCCTGAGTCACGCTCTTGGAACTCTTCTAATTCATTCATGATGGGAGCATTAACCTCGGTGTTAAACCACTCATCTAAGTTGGTGTCCCTATATATTGGTGAGTTCGATGAAGTAAAGTACTTGTACTCAGTCTGTACACTATCTCCCTTTACTACTATAAACTCTCCACAAAATATGGTATTAACCTTAACTGCAACATCCTGCTTAAGAGCTTCCTGAATCTTATTTTTAAATGTTGATTTGGCGTCAACGAGAAATGATTTCGGATCCTTATGTTTTAAGTTTGAAATTACCCCCGTTCTTATTCGTGAGTTGAAGGTAGATTCACTATCTTCCCATCTTACTCGATCTGAAGGAAACGCTTTTCTCGGGGAAAGCCCTGCCCCCTTCTTTTGAGCCGCTTTAAATTGTTGCCTCATGGATTTTATATTTCTTAAACATGCCTCTAAATGCTGTTTTTCCCCCATCGTCTTTGCACTCCTCAATGCATTTCGAATTCTTTCAATCCCTTTATGACATTCAACCAGTCCCTCACGTATTTTTCTATCATTATTTGGGGTCACCAATCCCAACAATGTAGCTATAAATTTCACTAAATCAGTGAATTGAGCCATTCTGAAAAAAAATTATGATATCCTATATTTTTTAGAAAACTAAACGTTTAATTATTTTTTGAATACGTAACCTCAATTTATTAATGAATATAATTGATAACTTACTTTTAGATAAATTAAAAACTTTCTAAATAGGAAGAGCCGTCGGATGATTGCTTATCAAAGTTCTAAATAAAATGAAAAAAATAATTATTATAAGGTACACAGAAAACTGAACGGTTGATAATTTTTATAAATATATAACCTTTAATATTGAGAAAAATGGGAATAATTAATAACTTACTTGAAAATTAATAATAATCCAAAATCGAAATAGGAACTGAGGATAATTCTAAACGTTCTGAAACAGAATGAAAAAAAATAATTATTAATAGGTGTAAAGTACTTTTAGAGTGATGGAAAAAACGGCTAACTATTTTTTCAAATACATAACCTAAAATATTACGTTAATGAAAATAATTGATAACTTACTTTAAATTATTAAAAATCAAAATCTATAGGAGCTGAGGACAATTCTGAATGCTTCTCAAAGTTCTGGAACAGAATGAAAAAAAGGGGATTTGTTAGGTAAAAAAATATACTTCTATACGGACGGAAAACTAAACGGTTAATTATTTTAAAAACATAACCTCAAATATTAGTTTGAGAAAAAAATGGAAATAATTGAAAACTTTCTTAAAAAAAATAAAAAATTTATAGGAGCAGAGGATAATTCTAAATGAAAAAATGATTTATAAAGTATACTTTTGATGGATAGAAAACTGTAGACTATTTTTTTTCTAAATACATAACCTCAAAATATGTTTGAGAAAAAAATGGAGATAATTAATAACTTTAAAATTATTATGAAGAGGAACGCTTCTAAAGCAAATAATTATTGTTAAGCATAACGCTTTTTAGTAAGATTGAGTAATTGATTTCTTTTAATACTTAAACTTAAATATTTGATATCATGTTAGATATCAAAGTTAGAAAAATTAAGCTTAAAATCAATTTTTAAAAATATAGGAGGTTAATATAAAACTGAATGTAAAAAAATTAGTGTAAAAACCATTTAAACCACCCTCAATAATGTTTTTTTCATTGAACAATAGTCAAACAATCAGTGAAAAAAA
>CAJUYG010002395.1:0-32892 GCA_910591675.1 Galerucella calmariensis | reverse complement strand
GATAATAAACCATTTAAAATAAATAAAATGTCAATGATTTAATGGAAGAGGCCAAAATATTGGGGAAAAATAACATTGGCCACTTTTTGCAATGTCCTCGACGGGCGAGAACGGGGTTTAAGGTACACATATTGATACCTACGGATATTCCCATTACAATGAACTTCAAATCATCGGAAAATATTAATTTTTGACCGAGTTATGGAAGAATTTGTCCGCCGGTTTACAAGTTAATTTTATAGACGGTAGCATTTATAGAGGTAGTGCAGCCGCGTAAGCGAGGGGACGTTTGGATCCGATTATCTCAAAAACTATTGCATTCTGGAAAAAAATGATGGAGACCTTTTTTGTAGATAATTTAACGACCTTCACTTTTTACCAAAACAAAAATTTACCAAATTGCAAATTTGATAGGTTTGCCTATTTTCAGGTCTTCAGTTACTGAACTATCTCTAATCAATTCTGACTCGCATTTCTTCTCATGTTCTTAAATAAAGCACTGTTCTTGGACAGATACCCCAGAAAATTTCTTCCTTGTTAAATTCTCCACGTCAATTTATATGTGGAAATATGCAATGCCCCCCAGATTTTTTCTATTGGATTGAATTCAGGATGATAAGGGGGCAACCGAAAAACTGGATGTCAACGGGCATCCTAAAACAGTCCAATTTAAAGCAAACATGAATATTCAAATTAAATATTTTTATAAGCTTGGAATGAAGCATGTTTTGTTTAATCGACATCATGAACAACATTATAGTCTCTAAGACATTATAAGATTTTTGTTTTGCTAGATGCTGATGTAATATTGGTTGGCAAACTTCACGTGGCTTTTTTTAATGTAATACGGAGTCTATCTTTTATGATGATTATCGTTTGCTTCTTGCTTGCTTGGCACACTTTCCCAGGTCTTTACAGATGCTCACTGCTTTTGGTTTTGACTCCTGTCCCGTCAATTCCTACCGAATTCTTTTTCTTTATTATTATTATTATTTATTTATTCACGGGTAACACCCAGTATTTTATAAAAACAAGGACAAAATGGGTTGAACGTGTAAAATAAAATTTAAGCTTAATATAAATAAAAACAATTATGACAAGGACTTCAGTGAACAGTAACAACAAAAATTAATGATCACAATACAATATTAAAATATCATTTTAAGATAATGCAATCCCAATCCTATACTAAGATTTCATATTGCCTGAGAGAGTATCCAGATATGTTGAAAAAATCCAGATCCAACCTGTTTGCACTGGATAAAATTCTGCTTATTGCAGCAAACCTCCCATAATTACATCTATGTAGTGGAGCTGCAAAAGTATGATTATTTCTTGTGGACCAATAAGGGACATGAAAACCAATGCGGGATAGTAATTGCGGGCAGTCTATATTATAGCAAAGTAAGTTATGGAGAAATTTTATATCAGCTTGAGATCTACGAATTGAAAGTGTGTATAGACTGAGACAGTCTCTTATCTCTTGATATGTATTAGTTGATACAGGCATTCCAATTTTAAACGACATGTAGGTACTTAATGAATTTATTCTGAACTTTCTCCAAGTTGTTTACATGAATCTGGTAAGATGGTGACCAGACTGGTGAACAATATTCCATCAATGACCTGACTAATGTAAAATACATTGACTTAAGTTCCAAAACGTTCTAAAAGTCCTTAGCAGCTCGCAATACCAATCCCAACATTTTCATAGACTCATTAATGATGTGATCATAATAAAGGTGGAAATCAAGTTTATGATCTAATATTACACCAAGATCCCGAACAGAGAGAACGTTATTTAAATCATTATCATTTATTGAATATGTGAATGATACATTCCCAATTTTCCTAGAGATGCAAATGGTACTACATTTACTAATATTAATATCCATTAAATTTAAGTTGCACCAGTCATTGAAAGCATTGACATCTTCTTGCAGCTTCTCACAATCCATTATTGATTGTATGGATTCAAATAACTTAAGGTCATCAGCAAAAAGCAAAATTTCGGAATGCACAATTTTATACCTAAAATCATTCATGGAAATATTGAATAACAGAGGCCTCAAGTGCCTGTCCTGTGGCACCCCAGATGTCACCAATATTTCCCTTGAAATATAATTCTTTATTTTTACATACTTATACCCACCTGTTAAATAAGTTTCAACCCACTTCAAAAAAGTACCATGTAAGCCGATGTTTCTAAGTTTATCGATAAGAATTCTATGACTGACTTTTAAAATGACTGCAAAAAGAGTTGGGATAAAAAGAAGGTCTGTGAGCTTGCGCACTACTACAATACCTTAGAACCAATTAAATGTTCATACAATGAAATGCGAATATATTGGGCAAGTTGGTTATTTTTTCAAAAGACATAGGTAAGCTATGTCACTCCTTATTTTTCTAACTATTGTCCTCCCTTTCTTTTATGAGTTGGTTATTTTCTCAAAAGACATGTCCTTCCTCATTTTTCAGGTTGTCGGTAAGCCTCGTTTCCAAAGCGAGCAGTCGACCGGATAGGGCAAGTGCGCTTAAGTGTTTTCCGTTTGTCAAATGGGTATGGAATGGGATGACAAGCTGGGGAAATAGTTGCCCAGTATGGGCTATCAAAATATCGTGGAAGCCAAATCAGTTACATGTAAAATGGCTACTTTATTTTCATACTTTTGTTATACGAGTTGGTTATTTTTCCAAAAGACATAGGTAAGCTATGTCGCTCCTCATTTTTCTAAATATTGTCGTCCATTTCATTTAAGAGTTGGTTATTTTTTCAAAAGACATAGGTAAGCTATGTCGCTCCTCATTTTTCTGAATATTGTCCCCCATTTCTCTCAAGAGTTAGTTATTTTTTCAAAAGACATAGGTAAGCTACGTCGCTCCTCATTTTTCTAAATATTGTCCTCTATTTCTTCCAAGAGTTGGTTATTTTTTCAAAAGACATAGGTAGCCTATGTCACTCCTTATTTTTCTAACTATTGTCCTCCCTTTCTTTTATGAGTTGGTTATTTTCTCAAAAGACATGTCCTTCCTCATTTTTCTAAATATTATCCTGCCTTTCCTTCTCAATCTGGTTCTTTTTTCAACAGACATTGGTAATGGATATTTTTTCCAGGACTTCCTTTTCAGCACACCAATTTTCTTACAGGCTTCATACATTTCGTCGAAATTTTGAAGAATTTTTTAATTTTGTTTGATTTTCTGTTTCAGGAATTTTTTTAGGGATAGATCTCTCAATTATAATAAAACTTATAAGCCTTATATTATTTGGTAAAGTATCCTTTGCAGCCACGTGGGACAAATTTCCATCTAGAAGCACCATCCACATCCACAAGCATTGTCGTTTCTAATTTTTCCAAATATTGTCCTGTCTTCCTTTCACAAGTTGGTTATTTTTTCTCAAAAGACATGTGAGCTATGTTGTTCCTTATTTTCATAAGTATTTTCCTTCCTTTCTTCCGCGAGTTGGTTATTTTTTTCAAAAGACATAGGTAAGCTATGTCGTTTCTCATTTTTCTAAATATTATCCTGCATTTCTTTCACAAGTTGGTTCTTTTTTTAACAGACATTCCTAGACTTTTCTATTTTACCTGTTAAGTACGTCACATGTTCAAACTGAGTGGTTTGCGATTGACTTTTTCCTGCACGGATGCACGTAGTACCACACTGTGGTATAGTGCTCGTTCCTAGGTTGTCGGTAAGCCTCGTTTCCAAAGCGAGCAGTCAACCGGATGGGGCGAGTGCGCTTAAGTGTTTTCCGTTTGTCGAATGGGTATGGAATGGGATGACAAGCTGGGGAAATAGTTGCCCAGTATGGGCTATCAAAATATCGTAAAAGCCAAATCAGTTACATGTAAAATGGCTACTTCATTTCCATACTTTTGTTTTACGAGTTGGTTTTTTTTCCAAAAGACATAGGTAAGCTATGTCGCTCCTCATTTTTTTAAATATTGTCCTCCATTTCATTCAAGAGTTGGCTATTTTCTCAAAAGACATAGGTAAACTATGTCACTCCTCATTTTTCTAAATATTGTCCTCTATTTCTTGCAAGAGTTGGTTATTTTTCCAAAAGACATAGGTAAGCTGTGTCACTCCTCATTTTTCTAACTATTGTCCTCCCTTTCTTTTATGAGTTGGTTATTTTCTCAAAAGACATGTTCTTCCTCATTTTTCTAAATCTTATCCTGCCTTTCTTTCTCAATCTGGTTCTTTTTTCAACAGACATTGGTAATTGACATTTTTTCAGCGCTTCCTTTTCAGCACACTAACATTTTCTTACAGGCTTCATACATTTCGTCGAAATTTCAAAGAATTTTTTAATTTTGTTTGATTTTATGTTTCAGAACTTTTTTTAGGGATAGATCTCTCAATTATAATAAAACTCATAAGCCTTATATTATTTGGTAAAGTATCCTTTGCATGTTTATTCTCTCAACTGCATGAGTTTAGTATTTGCATTCTCAAGCTTGAGTGTAGTAGGGGTTGGTAAAGTAGTGGTGATATTTGTAATTCGTATTTAATATTTTCGGTCAAAATATTGTAATAAATGTTAGTACCAAGATGTTAATATTTTGTTGTTATTTGACATATAATCGTTTAAAATTTATTTGTACCTGTTTGTATATTTTTATTATTGCACTTTGCTAGTAAAGACAAACTTCTGGCAGGGTGCAGCCGGTAGAAAACATCCTGTAAGCCGGTGGGGAATATTTTCTGTCGGTTGTAGACTTTTTGACCGATTGATTATATTTTCTACTGGCTGGGGTCATCTTCCAGCCACGGGGGACAAATTTCCATCTACAAGCACCATCCACATCCACAAGCAATGTCGTTTCTAATTTTTCTTAATAATGTCCTGTCTTTTTTTCACAAGTTGGTTATTTTTTTTTCAAAAGACATGTAAGCTATGTCGTTCCTTATTTTCATAAGTATTTTCCTCCCTTTCTTTCGCGAGCTGGTTATTTTTTTCAAAAGACATAGGTAAGCTATGTCGTTTCTCATTTTTCTAAATATTATCCTGCATTTCTTTCACAAGTTGGTTCTTTTTTTAACAGACATTCCTAGACTTTTCTATTTTACCTGTTAAGTACGTCACATGTTCAAACTGAGTGGTTTGCGATTGACTTTTTCCTGCACGGATGCACGTAGTACCACACTGTGGTATAGTGCTCGTTCCTAGGTTGTCGGTAAGCCTCGTTTCCAAAGCGAGCAGTCAACCGGATGGGGCGAGTGCGCTTAAGTGTTTTCCGTTTGTCGAATGGGTATGGAATGGGATGACAAGCTGGGGAAATAGTTGCCCATTATGGGCTATCAAAATATCGTAGAAGCCAAATCAGTTACATGTAAAATGGCTACTTTATTTTCATACTTTTGTTTTACGAGTTGGCTGTTTTTGCAAAAGACATAGGTAAGCTATGTCGCTCCTCATTTTCCTAAATATTGTCTTCCATTTTATTTAAGAGTTGGTTATTTTTTCAAAAGACATAGGTAAGCTATGTCGCTCCTCATTTTTCTAACTATTGTCCTCCATTTCTTTCAAGAGTTGGTTATTTTTTTAAAAGACATAGGTAAGCTATGTCGCTCCTCATTTTTCTAAATATTGTCCCCCATTTCTCTCAAGAGTTAGTTATTTTTTCAAAAGACATAGGTAAGCTATGTCGCTCCTCATTTTTCTAAATATTGTCCCCCATTTCTTCCAAGAGTTGGTTATTTTTTCAAAAGACATAGGTAGCCTATGTCACTCCTTATTTTTCTAACTATTGTCCTCCCTTTCTTTTATGAGTTGGTTATTTTCTCAAAAGACATGTCCTTCCTCATTTTTCTAAATATTATCCTGCCTTTCTTTCTCAATCTGGTTCTTTTTTCAACAGACATTGGTAATGGACATTTTTTCAGCGCTTCCTTTTCAGCACACTAACATTTTCTTACAGGCTTCATACATTTTGTCGAAATTTTAAAGAATTTTTTAATTTTGTTTGATTTTCTGTTTCAGAAATTTTTTTAGGGATAGATCTCCCAATTATAATTAAACTTATAAGCCTTATATTATTTGGTAAAGTATCCTTTACATGTTTATTCTGTCAACTGCATGAGTTTAGTATTTGCATGCTCAAGCTTGAGTGTAGTAGGGGTTGGTAAAGTAGTGGTGATATTGGTAATTTGTGTTTAATGTTTTTGGTCAAAATATTGTAATAAATGTTAGTACCTAGATGTTAATATTTTGTTGTTATTCGACATACAATTGTTTAAAATTTATTTGTACTTGTTTGTATATTTTTAAAACTGCACTTTGCTAGTAAAGACAAAACTGCTGGCAGGGTGCAGCCGGTAGAAAACATCCTGTAAGCCGGCGGGGAATATTTTCTGTCGGTCGTGGACTTTTTGACCGATTGATTATATTTTCTACTGGCTGTGGATATCTTCCAACCATGGAGGACAAGCATCCATCCACGAGGAGCAACTTTCAGCCACAATTGCTTATATTTGTTTATGCTTTGTCTTTGTATACTCTTATACCTTCAGTATTATCATAGAATATATAATTGTACCTTTTTCAACAATTTCCACGATCGCATATATCAGATAAAATTGAGTTGTTGTTGTATTCATTTTGGCGGAATAGGATTCAATAAGACCTCTGGCGGAAAAAATTGTAACTGGCGCAGCGAGTAAAATAATTCGTTTTGCATTGCTTTTGTATTATATGCAAGTCAACGTAATTACCGTGAATTCATACTTCATTTATTTAATTTTGTGTCAGTGACAAGTTTAAAACTGTGTTTTCCTTTTTAACTCAACTGTCATCGTTTCTGAGGTGATATTCTTATATAATCAGAGATATTATGGAAGAGGTTATGTTATTCTATTTTTTGTTTTCATTGCAGATCAAAGCAAAAATAAGTCGGAATTGAAGATTTGAAATATTACTCAATACAAACCTACCTTTCCTGCAACTTTGTATATATAATTATATCAAAAATGAATTAAAAACACGAAATCAGGCCTAAAATTAAACAGTTAATTGAACGCTTGTTGTACTTTTCACAAATATCAACCATACCTATTACTCCAAAAATAAAAATATTAGGAGTCAAAATGTAGTTAAACAACACAAAATACTAAACCACAATCAAAGAAAAAGCAAAAGTCTTACAAAACACACACTGAAAACAACTAAAACAGCAAAATAAAACCACTTAAATATCAAAGGGCTTATACGGCAGCTGATTTGTTTTACTCGTTACTATGATGACATTGACATTTCTGAGCACCATCTATCGAATTTTACTTTTCCCAATACTGACAATTGGACGTAAAAATTGTTCTAATGAAAAAAAAAAAGAATTTCCACAAAAAATTTCACGTTTCGTATTCAATTCAATTACCGACCGAATCGTGTTAGGCTGTTGCCTTTCATTACAGCTATGATGATAAAAGAGCTCTTTAGACTTCCTCACGTGCTAACCAGAGGCGACCCACCTTGATGAGTCCATTGTCCTGCATGCATTAAAGTGACCCCACGTTCGCTACATCCGCCACTCTCTGTGGGTTTCTGAAGGATATATTTTAGGTAACTTTATTATTAACCTCGTAAATCCAGAGAATGTACGAGTAGATATGAACGGATTTACACAAAGCGACGCTCCAATTTTACCTAACCGACAAAATTCCTACAATTTTTGTCAATTTTTCTAATTTTAATTTTGAAGAAATTGAGCCTCACGTATTTCTGTATCACTTAGCGTTCTATAATCCTTTTAGATTAACTGTTCATTTCCCATTTACAGCATTGAATCACCGTTTCAATTGAATCATTCCGTTTTATTTTTATATCGATATAACAATAAATTTAAACCCATATTAAGTAGAAGTATTTACATCAACCGTCTGAGTGGAATCGAGAAATGGACAAAAAATGCAATAAATAATACTACGAAATATTGGAAGAATCACAGACTCGCCCTTAGTAAAACTATTTTTTTACTCCCTATATTGTAAATATTGACACTGTCTTGAAGGACATAACTTTTCGCAATAGTTGCAGATTTCTATACGCTATATTGCTTGAGAGCTAAGACATCAACTCCAGTGTTCGCTAATAAAGTGGCCGACGAGGGAATGTCCAGTATACTCCTGAAAGTTCAGAAATAAATAGAGCCATTTTACTTGGAATTGAAAAAGTTTTTCTTGGCAGGCTGGCTCAAGCTTCCTCATTGAATGAATATCATCGGGGGCTTCAAACACGAATTTATCTTTCCTGTCAAATACATTGAATTTTTTGGGTTTATAAACGTTTTTACTTCTTCTTGAAAATGCTCGATATTTAGGCTACTTGGAAATATCTGATTTCCTCTATGAAAAAGGTGGATTTCACTTTGGAATATCAACACCATAAGCTTGATGAGACTTTTTTGTGAAAGTACGCAAGAAGCACGGTTTATGAAACTGCAGCATCAGTATTTGTTTGGCACCATTTCTTGAAGTATTGATACGTTCCCTCATATATATTACACGATATTCGCTGATTCTTCTATATCCATTAGGCTGTTATGCAAATCGATAATTTTGCGACTAGTTGATGTTACTTACACCCATAATAGAAAAAATAATTATTATTGATTTCAAAGTGTCGTTAAAATAAAAATGCTATTTGACATTGTTTTTGTGTGTGGGCCTAAAATACCAGTCATATACAATGCGTAAATTGAATGGGAATTTGTACGTAGAAAATGATATATCTAGGATTATAATTCAAACTATATTTATTGAATTTTTTATCTTCAAAAATAAGTAATGACTGAGTAATTTGAAGCAGTAAGGTAATAAATATATCATTATGTGCGTTGTAGCAGATGCCGTGCTCGACAGAAGTTGAATGACAAGACAACTGAAGACGAAGCGTTTTTCCATAGCAAGTTCTTCACTCTCCCCCACATCTTATTTGGGTAGATAGACCCCCGTACACTAACTACCGACAAGTGAATTCACTTGCGTCGGAACGTTTGAAAATTTTGGTACTTACATCTTTTCTCTGGCGCCTGTTATCATAATACAACAGTTACGAGGGACAGTCGTGTTGTTAAATACGTGTATTACTATTTGACGGCACAATCCGATACAGGTTTGCAGGGCACAAATTACTACTATAGAAAAATTCATTTAATAAAGCTTAAGATTCCATAGAGTAAATAATTGATTAAATTGTTATAATTACCAAAGTAATGATTACAAATGTTTAAGTATACTTAGTTTGGGGTGTTGTTTCTGTAATTTTTCCGTTTTAATGTTACGATTAGCAAAATTCAGTGTATAATGAATACGTAATCTTGTATACAATGAATAAAAATGATCAACTGGGAAATTTGTACAAGGATGACACAATTTAACATTCTTAAAGCTATTATTAAACTTCATACCGACACCATATTCAGGGGCTATTTTATTAAATTGATCTATAAATGTGTTTTCCAATTCTATAACGAGTTGCAGAAAATTTATGGGAGGCACAACCATATTTCAAATGTTGGATGAAACACTATAATCTTTATATTTCATAAAAACGGTAGATTGTCGTTCTAGATCATTTATCTTAATAAATTCTAAGCAAGTATTACAGTAATCCAAACAAGAAAGGTCAATATTATAACCCAAAGTCCAAACCACAACTTTAATATTGTCCACCAAAAAGGACAGATTATTCAGTAACTAGTTCGGTACAAAATTACCATCATCAGGCTACAATAGAAATGTTATACTTACTTATCAAAAAGATCCCATGAGATAATGTTAACAGTTGAGACAAAATACATCAATATTGAAATAAGATGAAAATATTTTTTTTTTAAATTAAATAAATTTCAAATACAAAATCTTTTTTTAATCTAAAGTTATATTAATATATAAAATAATAATTCAGTTACCTAAATGAAACATTTACAACAGGAAGAAAAACTAATTTGCCGCCAATACCATACTTAATGTTTAGACTAGTGAGAGTGGTTTAGAAAGGGAAGAAAAGGAAAATTATTATTTTGGGAAAACATGAAGAATTATATTATCGCTTATACCAAAACCATAACACTAAAATTAGTACATTTTTATGATGAAATCGACAAACCAACCTCAAAATATTAAATTGTCAATGTTTCATTCACAAAAAGAAGAAGAAACATTGACAATTTGACATTGACATACTGACAATTTCATATTTTGAGGCTACTAAATTATCTCTTTTCTTACCTAATTTTGTCTTTTGCGCATTTAAAAAACGGTCTCTCTTTCAGTTTACTGCGACAATCATCAACAGAACAATATACAACTCCAGGCATTTTGCAATGAAATAAGTCACTATAATATTTATACTAAATACAACTTTATAATAAAAATATGTATAAATATTTTAATGCTGACGCAAAAACAAAATTTATATTTCCGAAATTTCGATCAGCAACACATTAGTATTGCGTGCTACCCCTGCACTCAACACTTTCTCGATTTAAACTAGCCAGAACTCGCCAGATGATAGGAGGGGTTAGGAAATTTCCGGTAACCCATAAATCGACGAAGTGAATTTACTTGTCGGTAGTTAGTGTACGGTGGACAGACTAAGTGTGGATTTATGCAGCATAAATGGTGTCATAGTGGAATGAGTAGTTTAACTTATAATTGATTAATGTTAATTGTTAAATGCTAATTGATAATTGTTAAATGTTGCTGCATAAATCCACACTAAGACTTGCAGTATTGAAAATATAGATACTCAACATTTTTTGGAAGAATATGATACTTGTTTTTTATGCTGCTCAATTAGGTAAGTTTCATGACGTAGGGCATTTTGAATTTCTCATTCTCACTACATTTCACTTATTATTTTACATATTTCTTCTATCAGCTCGGATCTTCCATATTCTCTAGCTTGAATAATCATTCCATCACTACCTGGTACCTTTCTCATCTCATATCCATTGATTATATCCGTTGCATCTTCTATTGTTGGCTTTGTTATTATTCCTTTTTTACTTTTTCTTCTATTTCTTATACATCCATACCTCTTTATATTTCATCCCAATACCTCTCATCTCCCTCCATACTTTTATATTACTGTTACTTCACCATCAATATACTATTTATGCTTTCATTGAAGTTTTTTTTCTTATTTCACTGATGAAATTCTCAATAACTGAGAGCTAGATACTTTTGAAATTTCGTTTCTTTCCTTAGTTTTCCGTGCTCTTCCCTATCTTCTCAACTGTTAGTGTTTACATATATCAACCATGAACACTTCACAGTTACTACATATAAAAGGAACTTAATACTATAATCAGCAGAATTCCAATACCACAATACGAATCAATTGATCCAGCCTTCCAGCAATTTACGATGAAAAGTTGAGATTACGGCTGCTGGACCCATGAAAATTGGAATAGCCCGAGATTGTCACCCTTTTCTATTGAGAAAACATGAGAATACGAAGATATATATCTCCATTAAATGAAATTTGTATACAAATGGTATTCCAGCTAGACCCATTTTGAATGTTTGGAAAAAGAGTGAGAATATAATATGGACGAAATAGATTCTGATTTCGTGTTTCTATTTGTATTAAGTATAACCCAAGGTGAAATATATCAGCGCTTCAGAAAAGAAAAGAAAAAGGATTCAATTATGTAAAACAACTCCTTAAAAATAGATGTATCAAAATCATGAATTATTAATAAAGAAAACTATTACTAGCAAAAAGACATCCCTCTTCATATGATTGACGTGTCATTTCATTTTCTTTCATAAAACGGATGGATAGTTTTCATTGAAATGCTCTGTATATTTACAATAAAAATACAATTAGGAGTTTCACTGTAGCATCAAGAAACATTAGTTCACTTTTTGCAGAACATTTTATTCCGGAAATTGCAGTTTCAAAAGCCATTTAGGAAACAGAAGAAATCGTAAATCTTCTTTTGCAGTAAATTGTTTAGTAGGCGTTTTGAATTAAACGTTGATTCAGATATACCGAGAATAGAACAATCACCATTTGAGAGAAACTACTGAAAAACTATCTACTTTTCTGGATACACTCATGTAAAAGAACAGATATATTCCAGGATTTCGGTGGAATAGTGACAATGTACATGAAAAATGTTCCATAGGGTAATTCAACGCTATAGCGGTGAATTGAGGTTTTTAGAGGGCATCTAGAAAGTAAATTATTAAGGCCCATTACACAACAAAGAAGAATGATATTGTATAGTTTCCTCTATAAGTTCCTTGTGGCATAACTTATTCTTTTGGGAATCAAACCACAATAATGTTTTTTATTTTTTATTTCGACGTTTCGGTAGCGTTCCAACTACCGTTGTCAAGATTAACTAGCAATAAAATTGATAAAATAATTTTTGGTCCCTATCTGACACAACGAAAAAATATGACAACTAGACAATCAATAATATTTTGGAGTTTAAGACTACAAAGCTTTGTTGTCAAATTCTATTAAGGTCCATTCATAGTAGATCACACCTCTAACCTCTAACCTCTAACAAAAACGAAACCAAAAAATGAAGAACAATCTTCAAAAAATTGCATAATCAGATATCTTGTGAATGCGACAAATTCTATTTAGGTGAAACATCTAGACCATTGGAAGTCCGAATAAGTGAACATAAAAAATACATTAAAGATAGGGAGTTCTTTAAGTCAGGTATTTGTAAACATGCTTGGGAAGAGGGGCATAAAATTCAATGGGATTCGACAAAAATAATATTGAAAGAGCCCAATAATAAAAGACGAAAAATCAAAGAAAGTGCTTTGATACAACTAAATGCAGATACATATTGTGTAGCTAGTATTTCAGCCGAATGTAGTCAAATTTGGTTACCAATGTTAGGAAGAGAAATTCCCAATAATCAATTACCTGCGTTATCAGGATAGCATCATAAGTTTTTATACAGGTTTTCTTATGATTTATCATTGGAATAGTTGTTAATCGATACACACTTCAATACACAAAATCACCAAACTGAGTTATACATGTTTTGAAAACAAAAATGATCATACACAAAAAAGTAACAACAAACGCGTTTTATTAACAACATTTCCAAAAAAAGCGCTATCTCAATAAAAAAACCGTTCCTGGAACGTGCACTTCACTGGATTCCATTTCTAGTAGACTATCATATCGTTAGAATGTCATAAAATAAAATATTTTATTTCACATTTTACCAGAGGTGTGATCTACTATGAATAGACCTTAATAAAATTTGACAACAAAGTTTTGTAGTCTTAAACTCCAAAATATTATTGATTGTCTAGTTGTCATATTTTTTCGTTGTGTCAGATAGGGACCAAAAATTATTTTATCAATTTTATTGCTATTTAATCTTGACAACGGTAGTTGGAACGCTACCGAAACGTCGTAATGAAAAATAAAAAAAAATATTGTGGTTTGATTCCCAGAAAACAAGAGGAAAAAAAAGTAAGTCCTATTTTTAGTTATCTTTCTCACCTGATACCTGCCCAGGTGCCCTTAGGATAGCTCCACAAACCTAACATTTCATCTATTTGAAAATAAGTTATGTCTTATCCCTTTGGGATCTTGGACTAATAGAGCCTATTGTACTTGATGTTAATCATAAGTCTAACATAGAAACCTAATTAGATTTAGAATAATATTAAACCATACCAATAAAGTTGAATATTGTTTTTTCTACCTTGATAGTTTTTTTAACTTAATGGTATTGAATAATCTCTCATTTTAAAGGAAAAATAAAAAAGGTTTATAGAAATATTAAATAAAGCAAAAGGATTTATGATAAAAATACTAAAAAATAGATACTTGTGAATTTTATCCTTTTCAAAATTTAAGTGGTCCGCCAGTGGCGATCTCTTCTACAGCAGCTATTGGCCATATTATGATTTATTGCAATTGGCCCATTAATTTTATGATTGCGGGCAAAAGCTAAGACGATATACTTTGAGACAAACTATATACATAGCAGCAATTAATTTGGCAGACTCAGTGAAATTGTATGTTTAAATAACTGTATGAACAAAACAGGTATATTTTTGCTAGAGAAAATCTATTTAAAACGGATCCTTTATTGAAATTTTAATTGACGCTACCATTATTAAATTTACGTTTGACAGACTTTCTATAGTCCTATAGATTTCTCGTATTCTCAGTCGACATTGATTTATATAATGTCTTTTCGGTTTGCTCTGCTTCAGAAAGTTTCTGTATTCACGACCGGTGAAGTCTAAGGCGACGATTTATCCAGCCCTGTCGATGTTTTAGCAAAGACGTGCATCGTAATCCAAAATGACAATTTCACCCTATTCAATGGCGTAGCATTGCATTTTTATCTCTCCACTTATATAACCAACCCAGAAGATGAATTTAATGTCATTCAAATGCTAAAATAGTCAATTGATGTCAAAAATTTCATGAAATAACCTGAGAAGTTTACGACAATTTAAATGCTCGTAATGTTCAATAAAAGAAATTATTGAGAGTCGCATTTTTCCCTTGTGCTTTCCTATCTCTTCGCAGCTTTTGTTAATGTTAGATTTAGCTTCTAATATTTTACTTCCAGCACTATACTCTGTTCAGATTTTTCCTTAGTACTTTATTAGGACTGTGAAGAGCTGTTTCATTGTGGAACAGACAAAATGAGTGAATTCAATAACGAATAAATGAGGGCAAGTTGAGAAAACGCTTGGGCACGTCGATTTGTAATTTGAAATGCTAATTTTTTTGTCATTTGACAGTTGCCAATACCAACTTTCTTATTACAAAAATTAACATCGTAAAAAGGGGCTTATTTTATTTCAAACTCGCCACATTACACTCAATAGATACTCATTTCCCACTGAGATTTGACAATAATAAGTAAGCAAGAAACCACTCCTGCGTTCCTTTTCACTGATATGAAATAAAAAATACACAAAAAAAGTTGACAGATACAGGCTTTGTCAAGAGAATGGGAGAAAACAGACTTGTGCTCCTGCGAAGGTCTGAGAATGGTGACAAGGTCTAAAAAAACCACCTCCTCACTACTTAGGGAAAAGATATCCAGGAACATGCCACAAGATAATGGTATGATGAAAAAGTATAACTTTTCAAGGAATGTATGTATGTATGTATTTTGGGGTGACATCTACTTAGACCTAAAAGATCTATTGTGCCCCCATACTTCTACTCAGTTTCTGAGGAGAGTCTCAGAAACTAGTAATTTCTTTAGTCCTATTTCCCGGAGGAATTTTGGGATGTCTGCAGGCTTCAACTTGGGCAAATGTTCCTCTTCTATCCAGTAACCTCCTAGGTGCTGCGCTCTAGGATTCTGAAGTGCTGTGCAGCTGGAAAGTATGTGGATGGAGGTTTCTTCTTCCATTCCACAAAATCCGCATTCTTCTTCCTCTACTATTTTGAGCTTTTTCAGGTGTCCGTTCAGGCGACAATGTCCCGTTAGGATCCCTGTTGAAACTCTTAGTCTTTGATTGTATAAGCCCTACTAGATTTTTCCTATGGTCAGATCTTCTCTTTTTCTCAGCTTCACTTGTTTCTTCCAATATTACATTGGGGCTGATTCCGCAAAAGGGTTCAGGCCCCTAAAAAGGTATTTCAGTCCCCCTCTTTGCTAGTTCATCTGCTATTTCATTTCCTTCTATTCCAGTGTGTCCTGGAATCCATGGCTGCTTGACTATCCGACATTATGATAATCCTTTGTCTTCTGTATCCTTTATCAATATTGAACTGGGCGCACTATCTTATGGCGTGGATTTCCGCTTGAAAGATTCTTGGGGTTTTTCCCAGGCTTTCAGAGTGTTTGGCTCCTGGCCCGAACACTCCTATCCCAGTTCCTTCTATTGCTTTTGAGCCGTTTGTTGCTCAATTCCGTAACGAATTTCTTTGAAAAGTTATACTTTTTCATCATACAACTTTTCAAGGAAAGTCGTTACGGTGTGATGGCTGAAATATTATTTATTAATTATTTAAATCATTATTATGGTATTATTATGAATAAAGACATAAATTCCCTTGAAGCTAATTTCTATAAAGCATGAATCGTTGACAAATATGAAAGAGAAAGGTCTCACGTAGGATGTCAAGTTCAGAGCGTGAAATAAACATAAACAGAATTGTTTTATATTTACAAAACGCTGAACTTGACTCGTCGTATAAATATGTTAACGAAAGTGTTTTAACATTCATTCTAAATTATTCTAAATTATTCTAATCATTCTAATCAATTCTAATTCATTACTTAATTATTCTAAGATGTCCTTAAGACATTCAAAGTGTATTCTATTCATCGTCATCATTTTAATTAATATTCTAATTAGTACTAGTAATAAGTGGGTTAATGTATAATAGTAAAGTAAGGTAATAAAGAGAACATGACCCAGTGATTCCAGTAGTTGTTTTTATTCCTGTGAGATGACACACCAAGTGACCAGCAACACCACCTAGTCAGAGGCCCTTCCACACTTCTAATGCACCAAGTATCCATGGTAGGATACATACATTACAACGGAATTGAGCAGCAAGCAGAAATGGGATCCGAATACCATTACCAGATTTGGAGAGAATGCTATTCAATGGTATACAGACGGCTAAAAAGCAATAGAAGAAGCTGAGATAGATGTGTTCGGGTCTGGAACCAAGCACACTGAAAGCTTGTGAGAAAATCCAAGTATTTTTCAATCGGAAATTCACGCCATAAGAAAATGTATGCAGTACAATATTGATGAAGGACATAGAAGGCAAAGGATTATCATAATGTCGGATAGTCAAGCAGCGATTAAAGTACTGGAGCTCTCATGTAATCAGCTCCAAAATGGTGTGGGATAGCCTAAGCAAATTAGGCGAGAACGACATAGTTATCTTATTGTGTATTTCGGGGCACATTTGAATAAAAAGAAGAGAAAAAGCAGATGGATTAACAAAGAGGAGAACTCAAATACCCCTTTGGGTGCCGGAATTCTTTTGCGGAATCACCTCCAATGTAATATTGAAGGAAATAGGTGAAGCCGAAAAAGGGAAGATTTGACCACTGGAAAGATCTAGTAGGGATTAGACAATCATGTGATAATTTAGGTGGCTGAGACTATCTTCAGCTCTATTTTTACAAATGGACTCACTGGAACTATTGTTTGGTTTGTTTTCAGGACTTCAGGACTCATCTTTTTGTTGGTGATTTAGAGCAATTGATGATAATATATCTTTCATGTGGGTAGTTCAAAAAAATAATTTTACTTCATTTCTATCCTCGTTGTTATTTTATTGGTGCGCTCGGGTCCGGAAGTCAGCTATCAGCATGTCATTTCCATCTTGAACCTGCTGAACTTTCTTCCAAACCGCTACAACCGCTAGAATCCTTTTTCGTTCCCACCACAAAAAAAATATAACAAATAGTCCCTATTTCATATGAGCAATCGCAGTAAAAAAACTTTGATTATTCTTCGGAGTTTCTTAATTGTTTTGCTTTTGATTTACTATTTTGTGCCAAGAAAATACTATCGATAACAGGAATTAAGTGAATGTTCCAAGCCAGGCTGGTGTTATTAAATAAGTTGGCGGAACTTTTTAAATTAAGGACCTTTGTGGTTTAAATAGAACGCTGAAAACTGTAGACTAGTGTTGCGTGATATACAGCGGTATAAGTTTTAGGCTCACAATGTACACACAGATCTTTTTATGGCGTTTACATTTCGTTGTATGCGGATTTGTAAAAAGTTTAATTAACTTTACTCCACTTCAAGCTACAGGGTATCCTATCAGTTGTTATTCAAACCATCGTCACCATAATTTGTAAGTCTTCTGAAATATTGTTGTTTACAGGGGAGTATAAAAAAATCTGCGTCTCTTATACGTAGAAATAGGTTTGTTGATTTTATTTTTCATTGAATGGTTGAATAATTGAACTATCTAGTACAGGAAGTGAAGCATTTTGGCTCGCAATAACTTCTTCCGGCATAGATTTACTTGAAAATTTTACAGGGGGTAGGGATAGCCCAAGGATCATTTGCCATATCATGCCGCTGTACGTTAAAGCCTTTGAAGTGGTCGCCACCCCATCTAGAAACGTTTTTTATTACATTTTAATACAGGAATATTTTTCGAGTTATTCGCGGATGTAACTAACAGTTTTTAGATGATAATTTAATTCATGTATAAAAAATCGCATATGCCACAGTGCAATTGACACTTGGACAGCGGCAAAAGTTAGCTTTAACTTTTACAGCGATACATTAACTCCAATGTTAAAATGTCATATACCTGGAAATGTTATTGTCACTTTGACATTGATAAAAACTCCTCTTCCTCAATATCTAGTAAGCGGACGTCACTTTTACACAATGACAATGAGTCGCAAGTTTGGTTACTTATAAGTTGTTCATCCATAAATTCTGTCGTTAATTTATCTTGCCAAAAAACACTCGAGCTTTTCTTTTATCAGATAAATTCCTCTTTAACTCAAAGTTTTGTCAATCACTAAATTTGCTCGAAAAACTCGAAAAACATTAGATAAAATCGCTCCACCTTCGGTGTCGCGATTTTATCATGTCAGTTTTTCTCGTAAAATTAGTGATTGGCAAAACTGTTTCGTTGCAAAGAGAAATTTATCCGATAAAAAAAAGCTCTTGTGTTTTTACTGTTGACAAATACACTAGTGGTTTTTTCACTTATTCATTTGTTCATCAATATCACTGTTCCTAGTATGAATTTCAATAACTGCGTTTTTAATAATTGCACATTAAAATAAAAATGTGTTAATTTTCAATGTTTCATAAATAAAGTTTGCATTGATATATTTCCAAATTTCTCATTCATTAAATTGTCCTGCCGAATTACACTCGAGGTTTGTATTGATATTGGGTAAATTTGTGTTGTTCAAATTCTAAACTGTTTCCTAGCAATTTGACGTGAATAACTGTCAACTATTAAAAACACTACACCGAAGGTTAGGTTTACCCGATAAAATACAAACCACTTTTGCAATTATAAGTAAAAAAATCAACGTTTTCAAATGGTTGTTTTGGATAGCTCGAAAAATATGCACTTTATCAAGACTGTGGAAAGGAGATGACATTTTTTTCATAATTTTCCACAACCAATATGAACCAAGATGTTATTATAATATTTGACAATGAGAGGTATATAGTTTTCACTTTGAAAACAAAACAAAAAGCGTACAACAGCACGATAATAGAAATGATAGGAAATGAACTAGGGGGTGAAATGAGACTAATCCCAAATTTTTATGCAAATAGATGCTGGACAAAAAAATTGCAGGGTTTCGCCATTCTTAAAGCTTAATTCATTAGCCTGAAAGTGAAGAAATGGTTCAAGGCTTAATTAATTAGCCTGAAAGTGAAGAAATGATTCAAGGTTAATATTATTATTATTGTTAATTTAACTACTGGCGTTAAAATACTGATTTAGGTTAAACGCGAAGTTAAGTGTGATTTTATAATAAGTGTAGCCGTATTATTTATTGAATGCAAAAAGCAGCTAGTAGAGGAAAAAATAATCTTGTCTCACAATATTGTTTGACATTCGACAGCTTTGTTGCAGTCAATCAAAACAAACGCCTCTTTTCTATGTGTAGTTGTAATTCTAACACCCTGACAATTGGTTATTAGTAGATGATATATCCCAAAGCACGATGTAGGTAATATATGTAAATTATTCCTAAACAGTGTTTCTTTTCCCGCATCTACGTCGCTAAGTTACTAACGATCAATTACAGCGGACGTTGTCTCTTTTTGCCATTTCAATTATGACGTAATTGCACCGACCACAACATTTGAATATGCAAATATGGCTGCTCGACGCTACGCGACCGACTTATTCAAATTACTAACAAACGTTTGTTTTGTTCATCTATTCTATACGTAACAAGGCTCATTGTGAGACGTCGCCGTCCATTTTTTTTAATAATTACTTGTCAGACTCGCTTCTGGTTCATCTACATAATTTTTGTTCTTCACGAGTTTTGCGAAAACCGTTCTAGTTAGATCGGCAAATGTCGGATATTTTTTCCCATTTTAAACTAGACTGCATTTTTCAATTATTCCAAGCAGTTGGATTTTTATCAAAAAATTAAAACCGTAGAGCGTAATTAAGAACATAAAAGTAATCTTAATAATATGGAAATTAGCATTTTTCATTTAAGTACCAGTTTTAGCTGCATGGAAATGGAAATGTTAGTAACATATTTTATTACTTATATTCTCTAATTTAAGTGCAAAAGGTAGGGAAGTAGGAAATTTTACCTCCCTTTTATAAGTATGTATGTATTATTGGGGTGATAATCTACATTCATAACGTAAGACGTAAGACAATGTTGAAAGTGAGATTAACTCATTGAATATCGCTCACGTAATAATACAAGTTTTAACGTATATGTCAAAGGTGACCTTGAACTTTGACTAAGATAAAATATAAGCAATTTTATATGAAACCCGTACTGCGTACCTTTGTACTCCAAGTTGTCGAGTGTCAAAATTTGGTTCCAAATTTTCTTATTATACAGTTTCTCAGTTTCTGACTTGGCGTGGTTTCAGTTTGAGAAGGTGGGTAAGTATACGATTTTCACGATAAAAAGACGATGATGTCATTTTTAGTTACTCACCTGCTTATCAGAATGAATATCAATTTAACAACCGTGAATAGTATTCATCCTCAACAGCCAGGGCAATTTACAGCTAACGGGGTGGCAAAACTTCAAGACGTTGTCAGAACCACTGGTAAAGTTCCCCAGTTTGTTTTGACGTTTATTGACATCGATCATCGTATAATATTTATAATTTTTTAATGCTTTTAAATTCATTGTTTCTTTAGGATTAAAAAAACAGTTATTCCCAAAACTAATTATCCAGGCAAATCTGCAGTGTGTAGTTAATAAAATGCCGAAGCAGCTAAACAGTAAATGTCAAGAGATGGTAACATCTTGGTCAACCTATTTTGAACTAGAATGCCGAAATAGGAGCCCGCTTCTCCCGCTTAATGCTGTGTGACGCTATTTGTATTCATTATTATCAAGAACTGTCATCATACATCAGATCGACTTTTCTAGTATTCATTAAGTGAAGAAAAAAAATACAGCTTGTCAACATCACAATATTTTGTTTTGCAACATCATCGTCTTCTCATCGTAAATAAACTATATCCCAATATTTTGTTGACTTCACCTGTGTAATCCACAAAAAAGCATCCCGTCCTTTTCTTCGAAACCGTAGATTTCAATAAACGCGATATAAAAAGCTAGTTCAATATAAACATCCAGAAAGTAGTACCGACACCCTGAATATCAGGCAATCCAGATCAAGTGACCTAATATGGCCGTGCAGGGCGAACCATTTATACAGACAGGTTAGTTTTGTATTGTCTATTCAGTCATAAACAGTGCTCAAGACTTTTTAGTCGAATTTATTAGTATATTTTGCTTCAATTTAGTATATTTTATTAGTGTTTAGTATTTAGTTCATTTGATTAGTATTTTTTATTTAGAATATATCACTTTTCCAAGTTTTTATAAATATTGTTATTAAACAAATCTGAACAAAATGGCTGCTACATACAGCCTGATATTTGATTTTTGATTCTGTTAAATCATCTCTATTGATTGCTGCTAACCACATTTCTCTACGCTTCTTACTTAATTCATTCTTGTGCACCGAAAATGTGTTCTTTGAAACAGCTGGGACCTCACAAAAGCTTACTTGGTCTCGGTTTGAACGGCTCCCACAACCGACTATTTTACAAGTTGTTGGCATTTTGAAGTAGGTGTTTCACTCCTGAAATCCGTAAGCATAAAAGTTAAATACTGCAGGTGATATCTTCCAATTGAAGCAAGTGAAATTTTAATGCCAGCAATTTCATAAAAGTTTCACTTTCATTATAATATTGTATATGTTTTAGTCAGTGTGTACTTACCCGTAAATATTGAATAATAATTCTTGATAGTCTAAAAATCACTAACAAAAAAATAATGTTCTTATATAGGTACACAACCAAAAGTTGGTCCTAAATTAATATACCCAGCTTAAAAGTTTTATAAAACTAAACTTTTTATTGTATATCATTAGTATAGAGGCACCAAAGCAAAATAAAAGCACCTTTCTCCAAAATAAACACTTATGTTTACCAAAATCCACGGTCTACAATGTATTGACAGGTCACTGGATTGCCTAATTAAAATTGTATGACATTGATAGCTGTCAATGTCAATGTCAATATTCCATTCTTCTTTGGCATTCTCTTACACCCTCAAATCTGATAGAATCTGACATGAGCAGACGTACATCATACATTTCAAGTTGAACATTGTAGGTAACAGCTAAAATATTAATTGTACCCTCTTCAATCAGCACATGGGGTGGGATGATTGCTCATTTCACATTTCTCTCCGACATTTCAATCTTTTCTGTTTAGATTATCCATTCAGCCTTGTGGTTTTGGGAGAGACAAACGATATTTTAATTGACACGTGACAACTCAGAGACTTTGAGCATCCAAGTGTACCACACACGGAGACTGAGAAATTTTGTTGTTTTACATATTTTGGAATTTTCTGCACATGCTTAATGAGAAAAAGTGACTTTACGTACGGAAAAGTTTAATTTAATTGAACAGATACTCTTAATTAGTCTCTTGTTGAGTCGAATAAACACAAAACGGTTAACCGGTGGTGCATATTTTCGTAGAACAATCGAACATACACCGGCATTTGTTCAATAAAAACAAAGCTGACCGCTAATGCCTGTGTCAAAATCATTTGGTTTCTACATCGAGGATAGCCTTTGACGTTCGAATGCGATTGTTTATTGTGGTCTGTGATTGACGAGTTAATCAATTGTACGTCAGTCTGTGGCCGAACACTAACTGCTTAGTTATTACCATTCATATTTAATGATGCGTACATGAAGGTCCGACCCTTGGAAGGCATCTCTAACTAATCTCCTTTAATCATGAAACTCGCTAGTGATTATAGGTAGTTTCGTCGGTGCGCTTTTAGTTAGACGATCGATACTATTTAATCATTGGTCTACTTTTCATTATATTACACCTTAATTGTTATGGTTAGGCCAATAATGTACAAGGATTATTCAATATTAAGTTATTTTGTTGAACAAGCTCCATTCACATTGTCTTTGAAATGCTAAGCAGAATCATCAAGCGAAAGTATATTAACCCCATAGATTCAAATTGCCAGCTTCATATGTCTTTAGATATATACATGTATGTCTGTCACTGGGACCTAAAAAATCTATTGTGCTCTCTTTCTTCTACTCAGTTCCTGACGAAATTCTTAGAAAGTCGAGAAAACATATTATTTTGAACATGTTCAAAATCTAAATATAATTTACCAATCAGAGGATTATTTTTAATTTAATGTTATCTTAAGATATTTTAATTTGTGACGTCAACGTTTCTTGTAACAAATACCTGACGAGTAAGTAATTCTTTACCTACTTCTTATTTTAGAAGTTCCGACTTTTATCACTTACTTGCAGGTATAGCACTGAAGATGGCTTAACAGCCGAAAGCGCTTTGCGATTTTTGAAAATTAAAATTTTACACAGAATACAAATATGTTTTCTTGACTTTCTAGTCATGTGTACTCAGCTATAAAGATATTCACCTGAAATTCTTAGAGACAAGTAGTTCCCTCACCCCCAATTCCTGGAGGAATGTTAGGATAGGCTCAGGCTTCAGTTTGGGTGAGTGCCCGTATTTCAACCATCAGCCTTCTATGAGTTGTACCTACGCAATCTGCAAGTATATGGATGGAAGTTTCCTATTTCACTCCACAAAATCTACATTCTCCTTGCTCTACTAGTTTGAACTTTATGAGGTTCCCATTCAGGCGAAAGTGACCTGGTCTAGATTTGTTGTAGTTTCCAAGGAGTATCTTGGTTGTCCAAACCCTACTATCCGCTAGCTTATCTGCTCTTGAACACAGGTCTTGGTACGGTCTTGCCTCCATTGCCTACCATTTTAGAACTGATTACGCAATGATTTCTACTGGTGTTAATTCATTTTCAGGATTCATTTTCAGGCAAATATCTAGAGTTTTTTCAAATCAATATATTTAATTTCTTTTCATATGCTTTTTAACATAATATTTGGCATAAGTGACAATTAATCGAAGTCGAAATCTGAAAAATTGGGTGGTTTGGTGATAATACTCGTAGTAGCAGAGAAGTTGCTGCGGAGTTCAAATTGAGACATCCTTAACGTGCTACCATTGATCAATGGATTATCAAATGATTATCGCTTTTTTAACTTCCATGGTTGAACCAAACTTATCCTATGCGCAGGATAGGAAAAAAACAGTCCTCTTAAACTGTGGCCTCTGACTTCTTCCGATGTTACACTACTTGATTTTGATTCATTCATTGAATATTATTCTCGACGCTGTGTATAGTTCAAACAACATTGAATCACAGCTCAAAGACAAATAAAGTTTCATCAACTAATTGGGTTCATAATTGGGAGGAATCTCATTTCTCACAGACCGGATTCTGCGTAGTTACGTCAATATCAATATGAGGCAGATGATCTCTAGGCCAGACTGAAGAAGACACTCTTGAAGTAAGGTATACACAGTGACAGTCAAGGCACTTCAGAGCTCTAAGTTAACATCTCGGCTGGTATGGGAATGCGGCGAAGAACTGGAACTGGACTGGGTCCCAGGTCACAAAGAAATCGCTGGCAATGAAAAAGCTAACGAACTCGCAAGAGCGGAATCGTCAACCCTGATGAGCCGACCCGAACCGGCTTTGGTCAACTTGGTCATGGTTAAAAGGGTGGGTTAAAGAACAACACAATAAACACTGGAAGAATACGAACAGGCAAATACATGGGAAAAAATTCATTAAAGAACCATCAGAAAAAGTAGCGAAAGAACTGCTCTTAATGAGCAGGAACAAACTACGCATCATAACGGGGCTACTTAGGGGATACTTTCCCTCAAAGGAGAACTTGAACAAGATAGGACTGTATAACGGAGACCTTACATGCAGAAAATGCAAAAAGGATACAGCTCTGCATATACTATGCAACTGTGAGTCGCTGGACCACAGAAGGCAGAAACTATATGGCAGAGCCCAAATGACTCCAGAAGACTTCTACAACCAACCAGCGAAGAACCTATATGAGCTGATACAAGGAATGGATTGGCTGAATAGGCTGTAGTCAGAACACTAGGAGTATCCACAATAAGCCCAGGAGGCTGAGGCGGTGCCGGCGAAGGGACGGTTCCTTAAAAAAAACACTTTCGAATAATGAAAACACCACAGCGGGGAATTAAACCTCGATACTTCACGTTTAACTTTCAAATTTCCCGTGCTTCTACCCGTCTGGCTATCCCATACGTGGTTGGAAGTATTCGAAAGTGGTATGAAAATGGAGTTCGACGTTTTTAAACATAACTGTCCAGTTTTCTATTGAACCAGAGAGATGTTGAGAAAATTAGAAGTGCATTTGAACTTATTTTCCAACGACCTTTCCAAATCTGTTATTATTTTTCATGAACGCTATTTGGTAAAAAAATAGCAGGAATCTCTATGTAAATCTTATAAATAAAACAGTGTAGTTGCTTAAAATGACGTTTGCTTTAACACAATTTGAAGATGTTCAATGTCTTAGCTGAATTTATGATCACCGTTGTTTCCGTTGCTGCTGCTCGCCAAATTTTGTTTTGTTGTTGGTATGTTGAAATTTGATTGGTCACATATGTGTGTTTGCGTTTGACATTACTAACAGATGCCAAGTCAATAATATCACTCCAGTTATCATTGAAGGAACTGCGAAAAACAGACAGGGAATAAAATTTTGTTAACTCGCAGCAACGGAGAAAAACATACAGTTTGCGAAAAGTCTGTTCAAGCCATGCGATTTACACAAGTGCGACAAGGAAAATATGAGAAAAACACTTGAAAAAGAGAGTAGAATAATTGTGCGCAGTCAGCTGTTACCAAATGTATTTATCTGTAAAAGTTATTCCCAATATTTGTCGGCAACAGTGTTAAATACCAATAATTGTTGAATCGAAAGCAGTATTTTATTTTATTTTTTTTTATTTTTTTTTTTCAATTTGGTGCATCGATTTCTGTGATCATTAGCACCAGAATTTGAAGAACGAAGGCTAATCGTTTTCGATTACAATACTTATATTTTATTGAAGAGGTTGGTTGATTTTAAGTATTTTAATACATTTCGAATTTTGTTGGCGTTCGTGAAATTATCTGCGAGAATATCAGATATGTTAAAAATCTGCCGCATATTTCCGTATCCTGGACATTCACATATTATATGCGACACTGTGGTTAATTCCCCACAATGAAGACATATCGGGGGTCTTGTCCTTCTAAGAGAAACGCGTGCGTTAATGCTGTATGCCCGAATCTTAATCTGTGAATCTTCACTCTGTCAGCCCTGGGCAGTGCTTCTGGAGGTCGCCAAGGCCCACCAGAGGGTTTTATTGACTTTAGGCTATTGTTCACTAGATTCCATTCTTGATGCCACATTCTTTTCAATAGATATTTATATTGCCCTTCTATGTCATCTGCCCTCAAAACTGTAACATCGACTGTCTTTTTCTCAGCAGCATCACGAGCTGCTGTATCCGCGTTTTCATTACCTTTTATTCCGACATGGCTTGGTACCAATATTATGGAGGTGATATATGGAAAATAATATTATCTTGACTAGTGGATCATCTGAAAATGGGTTTGGAATTGATTCAAGGACACTGAGAGAGTCACAGACGATCATGGTTCCTTGATTTTGTCTTTCCATACTGCAAAACTGGAGTGCCTGCCAAATAGCATGAAGTTCAGCTGTAAATATGGATGCCTAAGGTGACAGGGACGAAGAGAACGTTTGATTACCAACGGATATAGCACTGCCTGTACCGGTTGATGTTCTAGATCCGTCTGTGTATAAAATTGATGACCTTGGAATCTCGTGAGAGATTTCCAAAAAGCGCTGTCGGTACACTAATGGGGCAGTGCAATTCTTAGGAAAGACAGACAGATCTAAGCATATAGAAATTTTTGGCAGCTGCCATGGAGGAACTCATGAGAATAGTCAAGTTATGCAAATCCAGGGGTAGCAGAGTTTCACGTTCCACGATTTTATTTATTGCAGATTGTAATTTGTCTATTTATTTCCTTAAACTATATTTTATATATTTTATTCTTATTTGTGTTGATCTCACTTATTTTCAAAAGTCAATAATATTACCAATCTCGAATTTCTCCCAATATATACGGCGTTATCCCGTATTTAAAAATAAATGCAAAATAAGGTGATTATTCCTTGGAAAGTAACAAACATTTTAAACTGGCAACGCTGCTTCCATATCAGATTGGTAGCTGGAGCTATAAACACGCCATAATTATTCTTCTCTCTTTTTCAAGTAGTTTTGCTTATATTTTTCTTGTCATACTTGTGTAAATCGTATGGCTTGAATAGACTTTTCGCGATCTGTATGTAGAACCGACGAACAGCACAGAAGCAACTGTTTATAATCGGCTGTGCGAGATATTGTATGTTTCAGTACCTAGCACCTCAGATCACAAACAACGAATATCAAGCAGCATAGTTTATAACTCCAATTCTATTTTATGAGCTAGTGTTTTTGTGATAGATATGAATTCAATTTGTTGACATCGGTGTAGTGTAACTTTCCAAAGTTGTTTCTTAACGATTAACGTCTTTGGAGAAGTTCGGTAACTTATACAAGTAACCCAAAATTTTCCACGCGTCCTTTCCTTGATCCCATTAACCGTGCTTTCCACAATATCCTAAGATAATATTCTAGGTTCACTTACTACAACTTAATACTATTACTTACTGCTTACGTTGCTTTATTAGTTTGCTGAATTTTCTGTAACAAAGTTAGCTTGTGTTTGCTTTGATGTTTGTGTATGTAATTTTCATGTGTCATACATGGAGATTATTCTGCGGGTTACCCATTCCATTATATTTTGTTACTCAAAACACAGAAGCGTTACAATTATATTATTTCCATTGGATACTTCATACATGATCTAATTTAATTGACAGATGATTCATTTCTTGTACCTAAAAAAAACTCTTAAATAAATTCCAGTTGGTATAAAATAAAAAGATCGATACTTATAACCACGATTGAATAACAGGACAGTCAGCAATACATCACAAGAAGTGTCTCATGACATCACTTTCGATATTAGTTTTAAGCTTCAAAATTCCCTTTTTTTATTTAAAATGGAGCGTTAATGAAATAAAAACGTGCAAACGGTTTTTGTAACAGACATACCTTTTATCGTATTAGGAAAATAAGAGTGCTTTTCACCATCACTTGACGAATTACAGGTTTTTTACATTTTCCAGAGTCGTTTTGTTGAATGAAGAGGAGCAGGTGTTTGTCTTTTCATTTAACTTTCAAAAAGCGTCAAAACAATGTGCCTGGAAGAGTTTTGCCATTATGTTGCTTTCTATTACATTTGTCTCTACACAATAACAAGTTTGTTTCACTTAAGTAGAAAGACTTCTGTTTTATACAATTAATGATAATGAGGTATTGCTTCTCACGAACCCAATCAGTTTTTGTACTTGGCTTTGCTAGGACAGAAATAGAATAGCTTCATAATCATTGAGCTATATATTGGGCGCATTTTTCGTTTATGTCTCTTCATCAGCATACTATAAGTTTGCTGTAATTCTTTCCTTCCTTTCGTTTTTAAAATCAAGTAACACACATAAAGTCCACACTTTTAGTGTATCACTCTTAGAGAACTTTTCCTACATACCATTTATTGATTTTTTTCTTAGTACTGTCTTTGGTTCCAGTTATGCCCAACAAATCTGATTATATTTTTCCAAACTCTTGTTCAAGTTCATATTATTTACTGCTGCTTTATTTTATAATGTCCATTGTTATTGCATTTTTCGTTTTTATCCCCATTTATCTGCTCTTATTTTTGGAACTTTAGTTCTTTACGTCAGGTTATGTTTGAGCGACCAGGGGTCGCGACGCAAAAGATCTGACCGTTACGCGTTACGTTACGCTACGTTATGTTACGTTACTTCGTTATGTGCCTTGCTTGCGTGCTTGTGCTCTCTCCTTAGTCTCTCTCTCGTTTACGAAGCAGCGATTCATATGCTCCGGCCGGGATTCGAACCCGGGCCGCCCGCGTGGAAGTCGAGCATTCTACCACTGAACCACCGATGCTATATTAAAATTCTATGCAAAACTGGTATTCGCAGTACTGGTGATCTACTTGAATTTGTTCGGATAAATTTTTACTATTATTTCCATAATTTTTTTTGCGCGGTTGATTTTTTTTGTTCATTTCGAAGAAATTTAAATTATTTTATTCGGAATTTATTTCAATACGATCGCGCAAAAAATGGTATAAGCAACTCGAACGTTAAGGGGAATTACAAAGTTTGCATGTAGATTCCTCTCGTGAAATTGGACAAAATGATATGGGGATTAAGGGGTCTAGCACATTTACTTTCCGAAATACAGGGTGTTGAAATTTTGAAAACTTGAATGTTTTAATTCGATAACTTTAAAATGGATGGATACATTGATTTGACATTTGGCAGGTTGTTTTTAAATGTAAAAGGGCATATTTTGATAGAAATAGTAGTTTGTGCAACTAGTGTGGATATGATGGCCATATGGCATATATGGCATATATGGCACGAGGACGAAGTTCAAGTGCGATATGGACAATTCACACGAGTCGAACAGCATATTTTTCCTACGAACCACTTGAGAAAAAATCTGTAATATAACTTCAAATTGAAAATTTTACAATTCAATTTTATGTTTCCACTAATTTTTTTGTGGTAAATGTACAGTTCTTGAATGTCCAATTTGTATAATGCTACGGTTTCCCTTTTTTAAATATACGATGCTGTTATAAGTAGATGTAGCCAGTCGGACTCCCTCATGAAGGGTACCGTACCATTATCTATAATAATGAATATTCTGCTAAATATTTCAAACGTCTACCTGTTGTCGTTATTAATATCAAGCAGAGTAATTATTTAAAAATAAAATAAACAATGAAAAAAACTTCTTCACAGGGAATCAAACCCGGGTCTACCGCGTTAGAGTCTGGTTTGCTTACTACTCGGCCACCGATGCATTATATGAATTGTTTATCTATAACGTCAAATGTATTACATAATTTTTGCTTGGAAAGAACTAAAGTTCCCATCGTATGTCCCGCGACACGTACTACCTTTTTTTATTGTAATGTTTAGTTAATTGCTCCTTCACTTTGTTGTTATCGTGTAACCGACCTGCTGTTTATCTTTCCTTGTTTATATTGGGCTCTTCGTTACTCTATGTATGAATGTATTTTATAAATGCCTCCAGTATAGTCAAAGTACACAAAATATCCGTGAAATGCCGCAAAAAATACAAAAAATTCAAAATTGAGTATTTAAAGGGTTGTGATTAACATGAGAAAAACTTCACGATGCTAGGCATGCAATTTTCTGGAAAGTCATTGTGTAATTTTTTTTTTGTCTTCCCACTCCAACTGTTTGAAAAATGAAAACACCTGAAAATGTTCAAATCCAAAAATCCAATTGTAGCCAAACATTTTTTTTGTATCTGCATTAGTTTTTGAAATATACGAAGTTTCCCTAGTAGTATTATTGAACAAACATTTTCATGTTTTTAATTTTATGATAGTAAATAAACGATGAGATTCAGGGAAAAAGTTTTCACATGATATGTGTTTTAAAATTAAGTATCTACAAAAACATTCTTTTCACCCAATACCTCTAATCAACAATCAATCAAAAAATTGAATTATATAACATAGCGTACTTATCCTGAGGTGGGTTAAAGGGCACGACAGGAGTAAAGGAAATCGCATTGCTGATTCTTTAGCCAGGGAAGCCGCTGGACTAAAAATTCTAGGACCCAGTGACACCCACGGCCTAACGATTTTGACAATTGCGGAACTAACCAAACGTTACACCCATGCTCAATCCCTTAAGAGATGGGATGGAATCAAAGGATGCAGTATTGCCAGGATCACCCTGAGCGACCCTGGGATGCTGGCGCCGAAGAAATATTTGGCGATGAACAGGAAAAACCTACGTTTAACAGTAGGATTTCTGACTGGTAACTGTCAACTAAGTAAACACCTCGATACTATGGGGCTAGTGGACACACCTCTATGCAGGATGTGTGAACAGGAACAGAAACTGTCAGGCATGTCTTATGCGAGTGTCCGGAGTTATCGTCAATAAGAGAGTGTGTGTTCGGTGAGTCTTGGCCTACACCTGCCGATATAAAGGAGATGTCTCCCAGTGACCTGTCCTGAGAAGGACAGGATGGACAATGACCTAGGAGGACAACTCCTCGGGAGGATGTACAATGGGTCACATGTAGCCTAAGTGCTGTGAGCCTACACACTCACCCTCCCTACTCTACAGATACAGATACAGCGTACTCCAAAGATTATGGTGTGATCTGCGTTTTTCAGATAGATACGATTTTCCACGTGAACCTTTATTGAACCTTAATTTTTTTGACCCCACTTCATTTTCATAATTGTTTCAATAACAGCCTTTATTTTTAATGTAATTTGTTGAAGTTTTTGTTGTTAATATTTTATTATTATTGTTGTTGTTGTTATTACGTGGCGACGCGTATAAGCCGCTCTCTCACCTGCTTTTCACCTCTATTTTTGCTCCCTCCTATTTTTTTACCTGAGCCATAGGTGTGTTCTTTTGTATCGCGATCACTTCTAAATAGGTTCATTATAAAGCTCACAAATTTTTAGATAATATCATAAACACTATAAAAAGTTATATAAGGTTTGCTGAAAGACGTCTAATTTAAGTATTTATCGTAAATAATTGTCTATTATTTAAAAAATTCGATATCTATAGGAAAACTGTATGCTACTTTCGGAAGTAGATGGTCCAAAGTTCTTAGTGGTGAAGTTTTATTGGATTATATCAATTTCCAAACAAGCAAACAAGATATAATTGAATGAAGTCTAAAAAAAATAAGTAAAATTAAGCATGCAAGAAAAACAGATTTTTAAGAAGCATTAAAAAATTTGATATTCATAGAAAAACTGTATGGTACTTTCTAAAGTAGATGCTCCAAAGTGCTTAGTGGTGAAGTTTTAGTGAATTATATCAATTTCCAAACAAGCAAACAAGATATAATTGAATGAAGTGAAAAAAAAACAAATAAAAAAAACAGATTTTTTAAAAACATTTGCTTAAAATTCGAAATATTGATGGCTTTGCTTTTATAATAATATTGTTTTTTGCTAATTTGAAATGCTAAATCTGAAAGGAATTATCGCTGGGATAAGTATGAATTAGGTAAGGAATTATACTTGTTTCTTGACTTTTTATCTATAGTTTTTTATGAATAAACTTATTTTACAGTTAGAAAATCTACTTTTTTTCCGCAAACGTCAAAAAAGTAGACATTATTAACGTCAATTCATGATGTTGAAGTATGATTTCACAGACGCCACTTTTTTGTACGGCCGTGAGCGGACAAAAAAGTACTTTTTTGTACGCTGACGGCCGTACAAAAAAGTAGAATTTTTAACAGGGAAAATAATTGTTAGTTGAACTTTTAAATGTTTTTATCATTGCACCATGTGAGAAATCTTTCGTAAGCATGATTATAAACTCTACTTGACTTAGTTGGAATTAAATCATTCGTAGCTGCCTTAGCAATGTCAACAACGTCGGGTGGTGTACAGTTGGGTTCTGAATCCGACATAATATAATCTAAAAGAAAATTTCAGTACACTTTACTACAACAAACGAAATTTTGATGCTCAAGTACTCACCAAAAATGCACAGTCCAATTGTTGCTTTAAATCACTTACAATATT
>CAJUYG010002394.1:10446-28650 GCA_910591675.1 Galerucella calmariensis | reverse complement strand
ATGATGAGTAGATTCCACGAAGTGAGGGTTTATACAGTTAACTCACAATATACTATTATAAATAGATAATAGATTATACTAAATAAAAATATATTATAATTAAACAAAAGTGTAATATTGTTCTCTCACACATTCCTAATATATATCTCAAGTAACAGTTTATCTAGAGTGAGTGTGAAACAAAAACAGAATTGGAATGAACACTTAGCACCTGCTGAATTTCGTTTACCACCTGAGAAACGATTAATGAATTTAATATGTATGTTTTGGAGGTATCTTATTGTGCCTAGAAAATTGCTTCAGACACATGCAGAGTGGAGAACAATTATAAGCATTTGTGTTTGTTCTTCCTCCTGAAATAAAGCAAATCCGAGAGCAAATCAAATTTTAATTGGGAAAAGACGAATATAAGTTTTTTAATAAATGGTAGGAATTACTGATTCTGAAACTCCTTTTGTAAGTGTTCCACAAACTTTTGAAAACTGATTTAATCTTGTTTTTCTCAGGAGTGATTGAGTGATCTATGCTGTTTTAGGATTCCCATAACAACAAATGGACTTTTGATAGAAGTATTATACATAGAGCACTTTGTATACCTGAAGAGATAGGTAACAATACAGCGAGCTTATATTCACATTCGACCAATTTAATAAACATGACTGTGAATAAATTCAATCTGAGTGTAGAAATTGACGATGCAGTTTGCGTTGCAGTGAAACCGAGAGCTACCATCTACGATCAAGTAGTTCTGTAAGTAGTTGATTTTAATTTGTGTAACTTCATGGAATTTATTTATAAGTGTTGTGAAACATGAATTTATAATATATCAAGTGACATCTCGAATTTAAGAAGATTGTTACAATACTGATAAAGAGCTATAGTCGGGGGAATAGGACAAGTTCTTTTTTCTGGTCATACTTTACATATATTTATCAACAATCACATTATAATTGGAATCTTATTCACACTTATGAAGCATATGAAATACCACTCCATTCACTAGTGGCATAATGAAAAATGCAATCTTAAATCAATTACATTTTAGGGCTCAAATACACCAAATATTCTGGTTCCACCTGCGTGTTGCATGCACGTGGTAGAGATGGATGAACCGTTGATATCATTTATTCGTCAAAAAAGTGGTATTTGTGATGCTATCGTAATCATCAACTTCTTCTCGTGAACAATAGAAGTCCTGAAGTTTGATTTCTTCGTTATGTGAGGCGCAGCTTTAACAATATCGTAAAAAAAGTTTCATGCAAAATAATCTATCCTAAAATAATTGAAAAACTTTCAAGGATATCAATAAATATCCTATGGCACTCGCCACCTTCCTCCATATTCGTGAAATACCTACTCATTGACCAATTCTTTCCTAACATATTCTGAATCTATTATCAAAAGTCTGCTTTTTTAGATCAAAACGATGCGATTAGTGTGATCTCAGCAAGCTGGCGGGAGTAAGTTGTGCTCCCGTGCGACCAATGTATTTGACCCCTTAATTATTTCTTATTAATATCAACTCCATCATTCATATCAATAAGTATTTTCTTTTTTTGTAAAGAAAAACAGTGTATTCTGTGTGAATAATTTTAATTCTTAAAAAACTGCAAAGCGCTTTCGGCTGTCACGCCATTATCAGTGCGATACTCGTCAAGTATATAAAATAAGTGGACGCGTTGGGTCCGTCCGGCCCAAGAAGATTTTAATATTGTTAATGCTTTTGCCACAAGAGCCATGAAGAACGCAAGAAAGGTGGTGCGAGAAAGCACAAAGCAAGAGAAAGGAGCCAGGAAAATGCTGAAAGAATTGGAAATAAGGGAGATACTCCGAGATGAAAGGGACAAGGCCAAAAAAGAAGCAGAAGAAGCGAAAGAAGCCGCAGAAGAGATGAGGAAAACCATCCAGCGCATGGAAGAGGAAATGACAGGACTAAGAAAAGCCATGGAGAGCATGGCAAAAGCAATGGAAGAAATGCAAGAGGAGAAGAGAAGCCGAAGCCGCTCAGAAAGCGTCCGCAGAAAGACGCAGAGGACAGAATCCCCAAGAAAAGACGAAGAGAGTGAAGAAGAGGAGATGGATTTCACGAAAGTGATATCCATCAGGAAAATACAAAAGAAGAAGCTGCCGCCCGAAGTAAAGCCAACGAGGAAGCGATTATGGACGAGGCCATCCACGAAAAAGAAATCGAAAGACGAAACATAAAGACGAGGTTCATAACAATCCGGGAAAGACTCGGAGTGAAAATACCCTGCGACGGACCAGAGGACTACAGGAACCTCACAAGGTAAGAAATCGAGAGACAAGGGGTAAGTATAAAACGACTAACCCAACTTCATTCCAGATTCGGAGAGAGAAGACCGCTACCCATCTACCTAGTGGAGCTGGAGCCTGAAGAAAAAGGAAAAATCCGGAAAATCCAACACATCCAGAACGTGAGGATCAGGTGGGAAGAACAAAGAAAAGGAAAAAGGCCGACGCAGTGCTACAACTGCCAAGGCTTCCACCACGGACATACGACGTGTAACGTAAACACGAAATGCGTGAAGTGCGGAGGACCACACCGATCCAACGACTGCCCACGACCGAAGACCAAGCCGGCCACTTGCGCAAACTGCCAGGGAGAACACCCGGCAAACTACAAAGGATGTCCAAAAGCCCCAAACAACCAGAAGACAAGGACAACAGCAGTAAAGAAGACAGGAGTTAGCTACGCCCAAGCCGCAGCTAACAAGAAAACAACGACGACAACAACAAAACAACAGATCCTCGAACAGGTGACAAAGCTATTAGCTCAGCTAATGGTTTAAAGTCGCTTGTAAGAGATCGGAAAAAAAGGAAGACACACTCTATAAGGGTGTTTTCAGCCGAAATTGCCGGCTGAGGACGCACTTTGTAGAGGCAGCGCAAACACACACAACGGAAGACACAGACACAACGGAAGACCGCCAAAGAAAAAACCACCGAGGTTACACGGCCAAAGAGAAGACGGCTCGCCCCCAGCTGCTAGCCCTTTTAGCTATGGACGAGCTGTACGCCGAAACGCGAACTATGATGATGAGACCGATCGGATAAGATGGGGGGAAGTGGTGGAAGTCCTCCCCGGAGATGTACCTCGCTTAGAAAAGAACATCCTGGGTGGGACAAGCTCATCAAGGTTGTGTGTGTGTGCTTTTGCCAGAGAAGACATTGAGGTCTGTGCGCCTCAGTAACTCAAGTTAGATTAGAATGTTCGCTAATTAGTAGTTTCAGCGCTGTGAAGTGAATAGTATAGGTTCTAGGACTGATTTCGATCTATTGGACCCAACGCACCTGTTTGTGTAAGTTTTATTGTTGTGCACCAAAGTTATTCATATTATTAAATAGCTACACACAGGTACTATAACTATGTTTTTCTTTAGAATAATGGATTACTTACGTTAGAGAAGAAGTGAGGTGATTACCTACCAAGAGAAATTAGACAAGCTGCAGCGACATTTACTGGAACTGAAATGATGGTGCCAGTGTCAGTAGTGGGAAATAAACGTGGCAGATGCGCATTCTGCAAAGATCGCAAAACGCAATACAAGTGCCGTATTTGTCAAAAACTCATTTGCTCAGAACATACCCTTCTTATGAAATAATAACACGCGTCCACTCCAGGGTTAAAAAATCGAGCACACATTAACTACACAATCATAAAAAATTTGAAATTACATTGAATTTAAAATATTCCCCTATTTGGGGCAAACTGTCTCTCACTTTTAAACATTTTTATATTTTATAGTTTCTTACTACACGTGTCAACATGTCACTTCAATTTCCGTTCTACAAACACGTGTAGGTAGAAACTGTTGTCGACTTTTCAATTTGATTTTTTGTATAACTTGACGAGTATCGCACTGATAATGGCGTAACAGCCGAAAGCGTTTTGTAATTTTTGAAAAATTAGAATGTTTCACACAGAATACACAGTTTTTCATTATTTTTTAGTTATGTGTACGCAGATATAAGAATATTCACATTTCCTTTTTTGTTCTATCATATTTCAATTCGCATCCTTTCATAACAAGCTTGTAGTAGTTATAGGTTTCAGAACGCATAATTTTTGATTAATCTGCAAAAACAGTGGATGATTCCTCTAGTGAGAAACGACTAGTGCCAGGAGTATCTTTTGGATGTTCTTTGCTTCATCAATCTCGTCAGATATAAAATCTCCAATAATAGGTACTATATTATATACTTTATTATATAATAATACTATAGGGAAGCTTTTTATTTCACCTTGTAGTTCAATTATTGTAAGGTCAGCACCTCCATTAGCCGGTGAGGTATTTGAAATGCACCTCATGCCATTTCCGCTATATGCTTCTGCATTTGCCAGATTCAAAAATTAAGCAGCTCTTGAAGGAACTCCCAACAAAGTATTCATTAAACAGGTTGTGAGCTAGGTAAATTTTTGATTATTATATTTTCGTCACGTCGCCACGATATTGATAGAGAAACCTTCTCTCATAATGGTGAGTTTTCGTGGAATGCCGGTCTTGATAGCATCTGATATCGAACTAGCAAATAAGCGCCCTTATCTTCTTCATAACTAATTCTTGCCAATACACAACAACGACTGGCACCAGTTACCCCATTATATATACATTAAATATTCCAAAGTTAATTTTATATAATGTCTTAAGGTTGAGAGATATCATCTTGATCATCAAATATTCTTTATCGTGAGCCCTTGTCAAAAAATTTCGAAATGCAGGGGCTGACACCAATGCTTGGTAGCCTCTCGACTCACCCTTCAGATAGACCATATTTTCCAATGTCTATGTTCTGATGGGCCTTTGAAGAGCCTTTAGCATTGACTACTTTGACCACATGGATGAAATTGGATAGGTATTTCTTCAAATTTAAGAAATACGATAGCTTTATAACTTCCTCATTTATTTTCATAACGACCCGCTCCACTCTCCATCCATTTAATTTGGATCTGGAGATCATAGGCAATAATTGGAAAGGTGAATTTACTGCGTGGACCCTTATTTTGTGGTCACTACTCATATCAATGCTTTCTCATGAGTAGATCTAAAGTGACGGGATTAATGAACAAATTTAATGAAACTGGGAGCATGAAGGTGGGGTAGGACAAAAAATGCATGTGATGGAGATGAAGCTTCAGATGATGTTCTATCAAATGTCCAGAATAACCTCACAACATCTAGTGTATTGGTGAGAAATCATACTGACTATACAAACTACTCTGTATCAAATATTTTATATCCGTATAAAGATCAAAATATCCAAGAGCTGACTGAGAATAATTTTGATAGACGATTGCAATTTTGTAAAACAGTTACAAAGAAAAAAAGCTAGAACGTGTCGCGGGACACACGGTAGGAACTTCAGTTCCTTTTAAGCAAAAAGTATGTAATACATTTGACGTTATAGATAAACAATTTGCAAAGCCTCGGTGGCCGAGTGGTAAGCAAACCAGACTCTCACGCGGTAGACCCGGGTTCGATTCACCGTGAAGATATTTTTTTTTATTGTCAATTTTATTTTTAAATAATTATTCTGCTTGATAATAATAACGACAACAGGTAGACGTTCGAAATATTTGACAGAATATTCATTATTATAAATAATGGTACGGTACCCTTCATGAGGGAGTCCGTCTAGCAACATCTACTTCTAACAGCATCGTATATTTAAAAAAGGAAACCGTAGCATTATACAAATTGGACATTCAAGAACTGTACGTTTACCACAAAATTAGTGGAATCATAAAATTGAATTGTAAAATGTTTAATTTTTAGTTATATTACAGTTTATAGAAATTTTCAATTTCTAGATTTTTCCTTAAGTGGGTCGTAGAAAAAATATGCTGCTCGACTCGTGTGGATTGTCCATATCGCACTTGAACGATTGAGCACTCCGCCTACGGCGTCGTGCTTAAACTTCGTCCTCGTGCGATATGGCCATCATATCCACACTAGTTGCACAAACTACAATTTCTTTCAAAATATGCCCTTTTACATTTAAAAACAACCTGCCAAATGTCAAATCAATTTATCCATCCATTTTGAAGTTATCGAATTAAAACATTCAAGTTTTCAAAATTTCAACACCCTGTATTTCGAAAAGTAAATGTGCTAGGCTAGACCCCTTAATCGCGCAAAAAAAATTGTGGAAATAATAATAAAAATTTATCCGAACAAATTCAAGTAGATCACCAGCACTGCCAATACCAGCTTTGCATAGAATTTCAATATAGCATCGGTGGTTCAGTGGTAGAATGCTCGCCTTCCACGCGGGCGGCCCGGGTTTGATTCCGGGCAGGAGCATATTATTATTATGAATCGCTGCTTCGTAAACGAGAGAGACTGAGGCACAAGCACGCAAGCAAGGTACATAACGAAGCAATGTAACATAACGTAGCGTAACGTAACGCGTAACGGTCAGATCTTTTGCGTCGCGACCCCTGGTCGCTCAAACATAACCTGGCGTAAAGAACTAAAGTTCCAATAAGGATGCAAAACAGTTTCTCAAATTTTCTGGTATTCAGTGATGAAGCCACATTTTGCTTGAATAGTTCTGTTAACAGACAATTGCCGGTACTGGTGAAATTGTAATCCGTACAAGGAGATTTGTTGACAGCATTCACAAAAAGTTGTGTGTACGGGTTTTGTCGAAAACCATTCGATCGGTCCTTTTTTTAATAAAGGTATGCTTACCGGCACTGTATATCTTGATTAACCTCAAATGAAATTATTACTAGAATAAACCGACTATTTCCTAATATAAACATATAGTTTCAACAAGATGGCGCTCCTCTAGATTATCAAAAAGACTTTAGGCAATATTTAGATACAATTTTCCCTCAGTGGTCGAAGAGGTGCAAATAAGTGGCTGGCAAGATCCCCCTATACTGCCTTTTTCAATTATTCTAAGCTATATTTAAGTTTTGTCACCGACTTGCAACTGCAATCTAGAGACAAATTGCTAGAGACGAATTGCTAACTCCATAAATACTATGTAATATGTGACATTTTTTTATTTCTGAACAAAAATACACTGAAACTGTTTAAAACTTTCAATAGGCTTTCTACAATATTTACATACTTTTTTCACTTAAATTTTCCACCAAAACAGGTATTGTTCATTTAAAAATACAAAAATATTTGTGAATCAGGATGAACTCCATTTTTCCCAATTTATTTCATTGCCATAGTGGGCGTGAAACTCCGGGAGTTTGGCAGACTCCACCTCCGTGTTTGAGGACAAAAAGTTCACTTCAGTGGCAACTGGTTGATATTAATTTACGACGTGCCCAAATGTTTTTCATATATTTTGTATGTTAATAATAGAGGAGGAAAAAAGGAAAAAAAGGACTTGGGATATTTTTCCGACTCTAATATCTAACGCTTCAAAATCACAAACCCGCTAGGAACTGGGTCAGATAGTGGAAATAAACTTAGAACTAATTGTGCGTTTAGCAATTTGTAGTTATGACTGATTATTTCATGCAATGAAAAAACTTACATTCATATTAATGCATTCCTATAGATTCTCTTTGGAACATGGAGTAAAATTCTTGAGAATAATATAGTGTCTTCCCACTGGTATTAATATCTTTTCCTTCGGATAATATTACACGTTAAAGAAGTGGATGTGAGCGATTAAATGTATGGTCTCTATTACTCCATTATACCTCGACCTCTATATACCAATACCGTAGGCTTAAGATGAATGAAACATTATCTTACACAATTTAATTGAAGAAGCCCCTGGATGTACTTTGGATTTAAGCATGAAATCCATTATCGAGCTTGGTTTGCTTTCACCACAGATTGTTGGGCCTTTGTATTAAATAAAGGTAAAGTTGGAAAATCCACTTCCAAGTAATTAAAAGTTTGTGGAAACTTGCATTTCACTGGAAGCTTCTTAAGTTAATATCAATTGTAATCGTGTGTGTAGGTGTGTGTGTGTGTGTGTGTAGGTGTGTGTGTGTGTTGTTATATACAGTGCATTTCAATGAAAACTATCCACCCCACATACTTCTGGTGGCGTCACGTTTATCAAAAAATGAAAAAAGCATAAAGCATAAAGGAGGGACGTCTTTTTGCTCATATGTGGACGTTATAACTTTAAACCCGCCCCCTATGGTAATCACACCCAATTCTTCAAATGGAGCACCCATTGCATTGTTGGATTCTCCTCTACAAGAGAATTACAACAAAACCAGCCAAGTACCAACAAAACCAGCCAAGTGCAAGCTGGACTAGCGCACGAAGGGCTTCGTCTCATTATCCATTAAAACAATGTTGATTGATTTTACTTTTGTGATCCTTATTCATAGCTTCTTTTGGTATACCTATAACGAAAAAAAAACATGTTTACTAGACAGGCGATTCAACCATTGATACACGGCGCCAGATATCGTTGCCGTTATCAATATCAGCCAAAACAAAATCACGTTCTCAAATAATCATTTTATCCTGTTAATAGTATTTGTTGTCAAGGCGGTAACAGAAATACATCATCTGTGAGAATTTCAACTGCCTACCTATGACGGTTCATGAAATATGGCATGGTCTTAGTCTTACCCTTAGGGAACGGAACCCTGAAAATTATGCATACTCTGCAAAATAAAATTGGAATTGTAGGATTATACTGAGGAAATTATGAATATGAAAGAGCCATAGCTATAGTCAAATGCAGTCTTATCATGCGGGTCATACAATTCAACAAAGACATACTCACCGTTTTTGTTTTCTTTTATTGCGTTTAATCATGACTTCCAAATAAAATCCATAAGATGGATAAGACAGACTTATGCAATTTTGACGGGAGAAAAAAGGATTATGTATTTAGTTTTCAGCGATTCTAAAAAGTCTTTCACCAAGTTTTCATTTAAATGTCATTTATGTCACTTTGACAATTCAAAGTGACAATATGAATGATAAGAAGCAATTTTCCGGTATTTTGCATCCTCAAGCAAAATAAATGGTACTCAATCTGATAGATTATTTCGAGAATGAATGAAAAAGTAGAAATTCGTCAACCAGTGTGCAGGAAACATTAGCCATCATTCTTTTCTCCGAGTATATTTGTCATCTCAAATTTTGGTAACCTTTGTGTCTTCTGATTTAATACATATTGTTAGTCACCCTTGAACCCGCACGATAAGAGCGCTTTTGACTATGGACAGTTTAATGCTGCTTTTCCCGGAAGAAGTGCCACATATAAGTACGTCACTATTTTGATGCAAACAAAATTTGAAACAGGATCAGTTGTCAATAAAAAACACCAACACAACAAGTAGTTAACAACGAAGCTTTGGAAACTGCTGTTTTGGGACCACTCACGTTAGAAGAACAACAGTTAATATTGCAAATTTCTAGTGCAGTTGTGTTCTCGCAGCAGTGTTTTCAGAGGTTTACGGGATAAATAAACACAATTATCTGTGACTCCCAATTGATTGCTTTTTCACTTAGGTATAATACATTTTCATAATTCTCTTGTAGATAATTCAACAATGCAATAATGTATATAAAGTTTCATCTAAGAAATTGGGAGGGGTAACCGTAGGGGGGAGAAAGTTGAAGTTATAACGTCTACATATAAGCAAAAAACGTCCCCTTTTATATCTTTGACGTGTTTTTTCTATTTTTCTCATAAAAGTAACGCCTTCATAATCACGTGAGGTGAGTATGAGTATTACATCAAAATACTCTGTACATTGCAAATCACAATCACTACCTAAAAATGATATATTATCATACATTAATCAGATTTATTAAAAGAAGATGATACGGCACAAAAACTGTGAATGTTTAAATGAAACGATTTTCATATCACTTGCTTCTATGAAAACATATAAAAGACTCGCACAAAAACCACAAATTTTGAATATCACAATCCTTTTTAGCCAGATCATAGGAATTATTAATTCACTCATAACAGATGAACAAAAGCTTCGTTTAAATTTCATGATAATTGAACAGCATTTTGCATTCATTGTTAAGAATTGATCCTAACCTATTCATTCCAGTCACCGCCATTCTCAGTAAAATGATAATATGTTTACTGTTTTCGGACAAAGACTCGGGTTTTCTTCCGTTTCTTTATTCCTCTCAACTTTATTCCGTTTCGTTGAGCCATGCCTACTTACAATATACACAATTTACCTACATATGTTATTTGGTTTCCACATTAAGAAGGGTCAGAGAAATGAGTGGTTTAGTTTTCAATATATTAGGTATAGGATTACCTAATTTTTGGAACTTTAGTTCTTTACGTCAGGTTATGTTTTAGCGACCGGGGGTCGCGACGCAAAAGATCTGAGCGTTACGTTACGTTACGTTATGCTTCGTTATGTGCCTTGCTTGCGTGCGTGTGCACTCTCCTGAGTCTATCTCTCGTTCACGAAGCAGCGATTTATATGCTTCGGCCGGGAATAGAACCCGGGCCGCCCGCGTGAAAGGCGAGCATTCTATCCCTGAACCACAGATGCTATATTAAAATTCTATGCAAAGCTGGTATTCGCAGTGCTGGTGATCTACTTGAATTTGTTCGGATGAATTTTTACTATTATTTCCATAATTTTTTTTGCGCGATTGATCTTTTTTGTTTATTTACAGCATTGGTTTTTAGGACGGTAGGTTGTGTTTACTGGTTTCTAAGTCTAACACGTCGGTAATTGATTTACTTACCGTTCAGACGTCGAAAAGTAATAAATAGCATAGAAACAATTTCACCAAAATGCAAAATATATTTTAAACTGATCGAGAAGTATGAATGTCACTTTTGACATTTCGTTCATTTCGAAAAAAATTAAATTATTTTCGGAATTTATTTCAATACGATCGTGCAAAAAATGGTAAAAGCATCTCGAACGTCAAGGGTAATTACAACGTTTGCATGTAGATTCCTCTCGTAAAATTGGACAAAATGATAATAGGATTAAGGGGTCTAGCACATTTACTTTTCGAAATACAGAGTGTTGAAATTTTGAAAACTTGAATGTTTTAATTCGATAACTTTAAAATCGATGGATAAATGGATTTGACGTTTGGCAGGTTGTTTTTAAATGTAAAAGGGCATATTTTGATAGAAATAGTAGTTTGTGCAACTAGTGTGGATATGATGGCCATATCGCACGAGGACGATTAAGTTTGATCGTTCAATCGTTCAAGTGCGATATGGACAGTCCACACGAGTCGAACAGCACATTTCTACGATCCACTTAGGAAAAAATTTAGAAAATAAAAATTTCTATAAACTATAATATAACTTCAAATTGAAAATTTAACAATTCAATTTTATGTTTCCACTAATTTTTTTGTGGTAAACGTACAGTTCTTGAATGTCCAATTTCTATAATGCTACGGTTTCCCTTTTTATATATACGATGCTGTTATAGGTAGATGTTGCCAGTCAGACTCCCTCATGAAGGGTACCGTACCATTATCGATAATAATGAATATTCTGCTAAATATTCCAAACGTCTACCTGTTGTTATTAATATCAAGCAGAATAATTATTTAAAAATAAAATTAACAATAAAAAAAACTTCTTCACGGGGAATTGAACCCAAGTCTACCGCGTGAGAGTCTGGTTTGCTTACTACTCGACCACCGAGGCATATGCAAATTCTTTATCTATAACGTCAGATGTATTACATAATTTTTGCTTAAAAAGAACTAAAGTTCCTACCGTGTGTCCCGCGACACGTTCTACCTTTTTATGTGTAATTTGGTAACCTGGTTTTGTAGCCTGGTCTCTAAAAGTAATTTGGTTGCCGGTGAGCAATGAGGCCCCAATTTGTTTTTATATTTGTTCATCATAGACAAAGTATTTATAACATGAAGTTTCTACAAAAAAAATGGACTGAAACGCAGAATGGATTGGAACATTCACAGAAATGATCTTCACAGGTTTTCCGGACAGGTCCTCTACAGCTTTTCGTTTGCAGGAAGAATAAATGATTCAAGTCCCGCACAACTGCATAATGGAAATATTTTTGTACATGTTTTGTAACTACTGTTGAAATTCCATCACTTCAGTTCAAAGTTAGAACAAACGATTTGCAATTTCTGTTCACCTCTAACCACTTTTCAGGAACTTTTGAAGAAAATATTTATTGATAATAGCTGTTTTTCTCGTCCACTTTAAATTATTTCGGGATTGATGGGAGAATTGAACACAACACAATAAAGCACAATTTTAAGCGAAGCTCAATGTCACAGATAAAGTACGTAGTACATTGATTACTTTGAAATAAACCAAAATTAAATAAACAGGGATGACGCAGGTCGTGCATTTAATACAGCAATACCCGATAACCAAATTGGCTTTTTTGAGGCTGGGTACCAAATTACATATTATTGGCAAGCATCTTAAATAAACATCCAATCTACTACCTGCGTGAACCAAATTATAGTGTAACTAATTAATGTGATGACCTTGAATTGTATTACAAATTTCATGCATGTTAATTTTAATCCACTATATTAATTCAAATTACATTTGAAAAGCATTATTTCACAATATTCGAATTTATAGAAAAAAAATTTATGCACGCTATTGGGCGGCTTTTTTCTTCTAAAGAATTAAAAATATGGGTCATCACAATAACAATAGTTACACACTATACCAACACCCACACTGCAATGTTCAAATAAAAATTATGATGAAATATTTTTTTCAGATTTTTGCTACTAATATATATTGGGCTGATCATTTTATCCACATATAATGGAAAAACATATAGGAATGAGAAAGGTAGGTTGAAAATAATTTGATTGGCTCTAACTTCCCCTTTACGAACAAAAGCTGCTGTATAATCACAATCTGTAAGGGCATGGAAGCCCGGTAGAGATCGACTGACTGATGAACTCATGAATTTAGTGAATTTTCATATGTTTCTTAGACAAATACTTAGAACGTTAGTATTTACTGATTTAATGAACGTTTTTTGTTGAGCTGAACACTTGGTTAAGTGGAAAAAATTATTGTTCCATCTTCTTTATGGTAACTATAGACAAAACGCTGATCTTCGACTATTGAAAAAAAATTGAACACATAAGTGGATAGGACAGGTGTCATGTCGCATTTTTATAGTATCTAAAGGATCTAAAGGAAATTAACAAAACGTGTTTCAATCTGAAGCTTTCATATTATGTTTTTCTATGACAACCTCGATAAATGCTCATTTTATAACCGTAACTTCAATCATAAACAAGCACATTTTGTACAGAATTTCATTTTTGCATTGGCTGCTAGGCAAGCTGCTAAGCAACAAATGCGAAATGGAATATTTCGTGTTAGGTCTATGTTCACTTTTAAATCACGACGACTACGGCTTGTCAAATTATGTCGTCCAGCGCCAAATTGATGAAATGTCAGCAGATCGTTTCTGTCAAAGTTTTAGTAGGTAACGAGTAATTTCATAGTTGTTTTCAGGTACCTATAAGAAATGGCAATAAAGAAAATATTTACATATTTCTTCAGTTTATATTTTAATCCTGATAGATAACCCATTAACCGCGAATTCGGAGTAATGGAATATTATCAGTTTCTTTCTTCCAAAGTTTTTGCAATGTATGCATGTATTAAACGTGAACGATATGTTGTCATAGGAAAAGTATAGTATGCAATTCGCAACAAAATGGTCATTTTGCACTCGTATGAATTGCAGCACTTGTCTTCGGCTTGTGCTGCAAATTTCATACTCGTGCAAAATGGACTGTAAACTAGAAAATGGTTATGCTCTTTGGCAGATATAGGGGTCATACATATACAAAACAGTGGAAATTCTCAGGAGCATGGAGTAATAAATAAGAGAAATGTTTAACGTATAGTGTTTTGTGGCACAAAGTTACCACTATCTACTCATTATCTTTAACAGTATCAAAATAACTCTTGATCCTAGTAAGTTTTCTTTTTACCACTCCCCTTTTAACCTTCAAAGGACCAAAGAATTATGTTTAACCTCGGGCTAATCAATGATGATTGACCATTTTCTTTGAATATACATTTATTTTCATTAATTACATTCAAAATTAAACAGAGAGGTTTTAAATGTGTAAAAATGAATTAACTTTCAAAAATGACTGACATTCTCAGCATACATACACGTATATATATACGTACATAAACTACCTATTTCCATGGATTAAAATTATTACCAAAGTTAGTCCCAGACTAACCTCGGAGTAGCCTATTCCTTGTCTAATATGAGTTTATTAATAGCGTATCTGTCAAACTGATGGTTCAATCATGGAATAAAGTTAGTCTAAGGTTACTCCGTGTTTATTAATAAGACCGCTAATGTTTTATTTTGCTCACCTATTGGAAGTATGGCAACATCTAACTGATTATTAATTTCAAAGTCTTTCACAATATTTGAGTCATTGCAAAGCCATTTTCGTAATTCAAAACCTGAATCACTCAAAATTTTTGAGACATCCCTTTGTATTTTATTAATTTCATCTTTAGAATCAGCAGAAGTTAATAAGTCATCCATATAGAAATCACGCCTAATTATTTTGGAGGCCAATGGATATTTTATTTTTATAGTCTTCCGCAGCATAATGTAATAGACTTTTAACAGCAAGGTATGCGCTGACGCAGTACCGTACGTCACAGTATTCAACTCATAACATTTTAATTCATCTTTTGGATCTATTCGCCAAATAATCTTTTGAAATTGACGCTCATCCTTGTCTACAAAAACTTGACGGTACATTTTTTATATGTCACTACTTAAAACGTATTTATGTAAACGAAATCTCATGAGAATTGAAAATATGTCTTGTTGAAGAGATGGACCAATATACTGCACATCATATAGAAAGACCTGAGCTTGACTTTGCGGAACCATCAAAAACTACGCGACATTTAGTTGTCAAGCTAGACTGTTTTACAACCGCATGATGTGGCAAAAAAAATCCATTATCATTGTTAAAATCTATCTCAGACATATGTCCTAAGTCAATATACTCTTATAAAATATAAAATTAACATATAAATTCTTCAGCTCTACGTTTTTATTTAACCTTTTTTCTAACAAATCAAATATATGCAACGCCATAGTTTTAGAGTCGCCCAATTCTGTTAATGAATCTTTAAATGGAATTCTAACTATATATCTTCCCGAAGGATCTTTTTTAACGGTTTCTTTAAAATAATTCTCACAATACATTTCATAATTTGAAAGTATTTTTTTAACTGGACTCAATTCTTCAACCTCCCAGAATTTCACTACTTCATTATTTATCAAATTATCATAAGTATTACCAGTAAAAAATGAAAACGAATTTTGACTCTTCAATGAATTAAGATATAAATTCCCCGCGATCACCCAACCAAATTTAGTATTTTGGAGAAAAGGCATATTCGGACCCAATTTCTTATTACCTGATATTAAAACTGACCAAAATATGCTAGATCCAAGCAACAAATCTATATCACTGGATACATTAAAATCTGGATCCGCTAATTTTAATTCTGAAGGAATTTTCAACATATCTTTATTAAAAGATTTAATCGGTAACTTTCCTGTTATATTAGGTAGAACTAAACAATTGGTCTTGATGGTAAAATTTCCTTGACAAGAATTTAACGTAACCTTAACTTCATCATTAATCTTTGCCAAAGCCTCTCCTACGCCCTTAACTACATGTTCCACCATTTTGTATTCTAAGTCACATTTTACATATTCTCAGTAGTAATAACCCAAGGGCATTGATAATTGTTCGAAAAAATTTTATGACAGATGTCGAAAGCTTGTTGCTTGGAAACAGACCGACGCCGTAGGCGGAGGTCTGTTGCCTATAAGCAACAAGCTTGAGAAAGTTGTCATAAAATTTTTGAGCATTTATCAATGTCCGAGGGTTATTCGGATAGAAAATTTTTTGCTTATTATAGAAAAAGAACAGATCTTAAACAATTCATCTAAAGGTGCAATTAACAAAGGAACAATTAGAAAAGTTAAATGTGACATTTCGAAATATTAAATATTTGAAACTTCAAAGTCGAAATAAATCAATATGCATCCATAGCAACGTGTGAAAACAGCCCCAAGGTCTGTTTTCAGTGTAATGTTGACATGATTGGGTGAAATTGTTCATATGATCAAAAATGAGGAAATTTGATTAGTTCTAGGAACTGTCAAAAAATTTTCTCAGTAATAAAATTACTCTGAGAGCCGCTATCCAATAGTCCGCGACAAACAACTGATTTATTTCCGTTTACGACTCTTATTGAAACCGTCGACAATAAAACCTCCGAAATATCATAAGACTTGATAGTGTCGACTGTTAGTCGTGACGACGCATGGCAAGCTAAGTTCTCCCCATCTTGTATTGGATTTCCATCATCCTTTGCCTTTTCTAGACTATTGTCGTGGAAATCATTTTGCGCCTTCACAGTCCACAGTTGATAGAATAATTGGAAAATTTCGTAAATGTGGCTGTTCACAAAGCTGAAACAAATGCAGTAATTTTGGTCAACCACCTGTAAGGCAAATGAGTGAACAACGAATAAATGGAGAAATTGATGTTTGTGCGGTGGTTGAAAATAGTGAACCATGTTCGAGCAGGGAAGTTGCTAAAGAAGAAAACTTGAATCAAAGTACAGCTTGACGTATTTTGGAAAGAAATGGGTATCGGTACTATTTGGTACAAACTACAGAAGAGCTTTCTCCCGAAGACAATATTAAACGAATGGAGTACTGTAGAGAGATGATGGAGAAAGAAAATTCTAACAATAGTTTTTCAAATAATGTTTTATTCACGGATGAATCGACATTTTTTCTTCACAGAAAGCACAATCCGTCCATCGTTCGTTATAGGTCTCGTGAAAATAAGCACCCAAGTTTTCCCGTTCGTACGCAATATCCACAAAAACTCAATGTGTGGACGGATATTTAAGGTGATTATATCGTAGGACCTTTTTTTATTGAGCGAAACCTAACTGGCGCCAAATACCTCGAACTGCTACAAAACCAAATATTTTCTGCTATTCAGCAACTTCCCATTGATTTTGGAGATATTTGGTATCAGCAAAATGAATATCATAGTCACAATTCTCGGGCAGTTACTAAATATCTCCAAAACACATTTCCTAACCGCGTTATATCCACAAATGTTACAACCAAGTGGCCTCGGAGATCAGCGGATTTGTCGCCGAAGGATTTCTTTTCATGGAGTTTTTTGAAAAATGAAATTTATCGGCACAACTTCAAACGGGCTCAAAATTTGATAAAATTGAGGGCGAAAACTATCCAACATTGTGCCAACATTTCACCGAATCAGCTCAGAGATACAAGATTATCTCTGTTCAATAGATTCATCGGTTTTTGTTTGGCTCTACAGGGAGGACTATTTAAACCTTGACTTCATTAATTTTTTAGTTTCAGCATCTTAAGTTGTTTCTCGGAATTTATTTTCAATTTGTTTTAATTTAAAGAATCTTATTTTGTTACATTTACGAATTCATTCTCATTTTGGAAGCAGCGTAAAGAGATCTGAACATTATCTCAACGCGAAACATTAATTGTTGGAGATAATTCAATAATTAATTTTTTAATTTGAATAATATAAAACGTGAGCCTATTGTAATCCACCTGTTTAGATAAATACTTGATATTTATTGAAGTAAATTTATACAAATTTTTTGTTGGTTGACTATTTGGATCAGAGAATACATTAAACAGCTATGTTTCATTTCTTATTGCATGTACCTGTAAAATGTATTTAAATTATTTAGGCCAATTGAATCCACGCCGACCAAGCAAATTTTATTGGTCTCAGTAACTTATGAATTTTATTAAACTCAATCACAAAGCTTTCAAAATTGGTGGCTCCTGGACTATTAGGTGTTATTTTTACTCACCAGCGGCATAAATACACCACTGTAAATAATGGCTTGTTGAATAATATAGGTACTATTACATACTAGCTTGGTTTGTTAGTTTAGTCGATATATATTTTAATTCTTTTTTATGCATTGAAAGTATGCAAATTTCCTCTTTTCATTCTGCAGAGCAAATCCCTGGAGATACAATAATTCATGTAATAAAACATATTAAAGCAGCGCCAGATCATATCTATCTAATGACAAAGATATTTTTACAATAACGTAATTTTCAGCTTAGTACTTTCCAATTGAATCAAATTATTTTTAGGTAACCTTAATCATGGGGCTAATGGGGGCATA
>CAJUYG010002393.1:0-32947 GCA_910591675.1 Galerucella calmariensis | reverse complement strand
TATGCGGACGATGTCTGTCTGGTATGTACGGCAAAGGGAGAGGTGGAGATAGAAATAAAGGTGGAGAGGACTGGAGTGGACTGAAAGTGGCTGAGGATAAGACTGTGGGGCTACTGGTGAAATGGCGGAGCAAGGCAAGCGAGGTGGGGGTGATGGTGAAGGAAAAGAAAATTCGGATGGAGGAAGCGATGAAATATCTGGGGGTGTAGTTTGATAGCCAATTATCCTTCAAAACCCATATGTTGAAGACTGCACAGAAGGCAAAAGTAAGGGCAGCGTGGCTGAGAAGATTGATGGGTAATGTGAAAGAACCGGAAGAATGGAAGAGGAGGATAATTGGTAGGACGGTAGAGCAGAGTATGCTGTATGGCGCGGAAATGTGGGGTGAATGCGAGGGTTAGACCACTCCTGTGGGTGCAGAGAGGAATACTTCTGAGGGTAGTGCAGGTTTACAGGACAGTGGGTGTCACGGTCCTATCCATTGGATCTGATGGCTAGAGCCAGACAGAAACGCTGGAGGGGAGCGAGCAGAGAGGAAGTACAGGATTGGATGGATGAGGAAATGGAGAAAAGGTGGGATGAGTATGAGGGCGCGCTAAAAGGAGAAATTGGGTGGACTGGAAATTTGGAAAGGTGAACTACTTCTCGACGCAGGTGCTCACAGGGCATGGGTCGAGAGTGGGTCACCTCCACAAGATTGGGGAAAGAAAAACTGGAGTGTGCGAGAGATGTGAAGTGGAGGATGATGTGGGACATGTGTTTAACTGCTAGAAGAATTAGGAAGTTTTGAAGAAGTTAGAGAATAAACTGGGAGAGGCGGTGTATTGGGAAAATATGGTGGAGATTATGTTGAGGGGCGAGGAGGAATGGATGGAGATAAGTGACGTAGTAGAGAGCATGATAAGAGAAAGAGAAGGACTTGCTATGGCATGAGAGAGGTAGGAGTGATAGAAGGAGGAAGATGAAGGAGAGTGTGTGAGGGACCGCCGCCTGTCTTGGAGTATGCTAGGGTAGTGATTCCAAGGCGGGGGTAACGGTGAGTTTGAGGTGGGTTTGGTTGGTAGGCATATCCGTGGGGATGAGTCCAACACTGTCTGGGTACTGGTTAAGGTCCCAGTCGAACATGAGTTTCCCATCTCGGCCCGAAAAAAAAAGACCAAAAGTACAAGTAATTAGCAATACGGCTGATTTTGTTTATAAGCACCTTAAAGTATGTGGATTAATAGAAAAAAAAGTTTGCCAGTTTATCGATTTCCCAAATTATATGAAAAAAAAATGGAAAACTTTTGTTTTTATTAATCTACATACTTCAGGGTGCTTATAAAAAAATCATTATTAACGTTAACAATGATATCTCATTATTATTGACAATAAGGGTAACTCTACATCCCTGGAAATAATCAGCGCCCATTAGCATGATATAGAATATGAAGTGAAGGGTGAGATGAGCCTAATTCCAAATTTTAATACAAATCGATGCAAGACGAAATCATCTTTTGCCTAGTTACGATTACTTGTCATTTTTTGAGCAGAATTTCCTCTTCTTTTATAGTCTATGTCAAAGTTTTTTCCATAATTTCCCATTGTTTGGTATATTAGGTAGGCGAAAAATAGTTGTGTGTTACAAATGCAGGTAACTCTAAGACAACCCTCAACTACCAGCTGCCCCCGCATCGCTACGCTTGCTCATTAATCTTGAACTGCTAAAGCTCATTTTCTTACCTTGTGAGAAAATGTTCTATTTTTCACTAGGACAGAGAGGAAGTCAACAGCTTTTCGCAAAATTGGATTAATCCCTGTTTATTTTTTGTCAGCTCCAATTCTTTCGAGAAGCTTCGTGAAAATTATCAGAAATAATCCAAGTTGTGGGGAAATTCGTACAGGTCAAACATGGTGGGAAAAAATTATAAAATTTTAATCTTCAAATGTTTATTTCCTACACAACAGTAAGCAGTTAAGTTGAATAATCAATTTATTGCGAAAAAACACATTTATTGATAATTCTTATCCTACAAATATTTTCAAGCACAAATTTACAGAAAAATTATTTACCAGTACAAAAATAAACTTTACAATAATAATCAATAAAATATTGTTATGGAAATGTGAATTTCTATGTGGTTATCACATGGAAATCAATCAATCACAATGCATTCTGAATATTAAAACGTAAGTAGTACATTTTGGAAATTTCAAATTGAAACAGTTTATGAAGCTCTGTATAATCTTGTGGTCTCCAAATTATAATTTCAATACACCGTCTTCAAGTATTTCGCACATTTGATACAAAAGTGTCACTACACCAAATTTCAATTTAAAAACTACTCAATACAGCAACTAAGCCAGGAAAATCATTGTCTTATGTGGCTAACCTAAAAATTCTAGCAAAGGTGACAATAGTGACACTAGCGCCATCCAAAGGTTTCTGATACTTTAATTCAAGAAACTTTTATCGCTGGCACGATTTTGAAAAGTGCATTCACGGAAGATTTTGTTTTGTGACACTTTTGGTTTAAATGTGCGATTTGTCACACCTAGAACATCGCAAGATATTTAAAATATGCTATATTCTGGAGCCATTACGACTTTACAAACATACATTCAATGTAAATATATAATATAGCTTAGCTCTTAAGTCATTTTTCTACTCTCATACCCTAATTTCATTGATTTAATTGATACAAGATTAAATTCAGCACATCCCAGCACTCGGACAATATCTTATATGGCTTCAACTACCTAGCTGACAGATCTTGAATGAAATCATGTCTTAGGATTTACGCACCTTTAATGATGAAATTGGAGTATCGGAGTAGAGAATAGTATTTTGAAGTATAAGTGTATATTAAGGTCTTTAAAACACGCGCGATTTTTCTTTAATAAAGTATAGAGAGAGTAGTAGAGAGTTTTAAAGACCAGTTATCCACGAATACTTTACGCTATTTTTTTCATCGGTGCACTTTGAAATTATAAATACTGGTCTATAACTACTAGAACAACAAGAAATGGAAATTATAGATGGAACTAAGAACTAAATGTCAAACGGTTGAATTCGTGATGTATATGATGTATACCTCGCGTTGTCATGGAAATGAGAAAAGCATAAACTAATTTGTATTTTGATGGAAGTTCAACCTCATTGAGTTCTGTGAATGTCAATAATATTAATTTAAATACCATTTCCTAATATCTGGAAAATCGAGATATTAATATTTCAAACAATACCAACAGCACTTTCCATTTTAATTTATAAATTTGACATAGTTAAATATTGTTCGAATAAAAGTTTTGACATTACAAACTACTCCTGTCAGATCGATAATGGAAAAATTGTCATTTAGGCATGATTTAGGCCATAGATTTGGACTTCGTTTCTCGAGTTTATGATGTTGCCACGGTAACTTTAAAACACGCACGTTTTTTGAAGTTCGATTTAAACACGCTGAGGCGTGCTTTAAATAGTTAAACTTACAGTGTGGCTAGAGTTCCGCCGACAAAATCATGAATTTAAAAATTTATATGACATATCTGGAAATCCGCCAAAAATTCCATAATTTACGCAAGCGCACTAATAATATTTTCCTACAACCACTATGCAAAACACACTTTTTCACACAAGTTTTTATACGCAAAGTAGGCCTTTTCTTGATTTTTTTGATAACCGTGGGGAGAGTAATGCGAAAAGTACACGGTATAGCATTTTTCCGCTCCGAAATGTCGAACAAAGCTCTATGACCTGTGAACTATTTCCCACAATTAACCTAATAGTAAATTTCTTATTGTTGTACAATTTTTAAATTTGAGCCAAAAGTAAGTAAACTATTCATTTCATTATTTATTCTAATTTATTAATTATTAAAACATTAATACCTATTGAGCATTATTTCAGGAATTATGAACCAAGATCCAAATAATTTATCTTTTGAGTGGCCTAATTCAGACAAGGAAAATACTACACCTGATATTATCAAAAAGGCTCGAACTGAAACCGAAAATTTCTTACCTGAAGTTTCAAAGCAAAATTGCTGAAATTGTACAATTAATTATAGATTCATCTGATTTTTCTATTTATTTTTATATTGTGAGTTCTTTCTGTTTAAAGTTTAAATAAAATAAATATATAAATTATTACTGCATTTCTCTCATTAATAAATGTGGTTGCAGAAAAAATATTGTGTATTGCACGCAAATTACTTTTCCTATTCGTCAAATTTCCGGCACTCCCCTTACGACTCGTTCCACAGATTTCTGCGCTTGTGGGAAAAGTGACACTTTGCGCACTAGTTATACAAACTACCATTGCTTGCCGCCGTCCAACGACAGACAACTCATGTTTTATGATTAAATTCCGGTCGATGGCGGATTGAAGTTCGTTATTGTAAGAATTCTGTCCGCAATTTGAATTCGTATTTTTTCTATGCTATGGAAAATAGTTCTTCTCCCACAATTCACGAGACTACAAAGTGATTTTTTTCTCTCGGCACTTTGCTCACGCCGCATACATTCATAAGGAGAATCAAATAAAATCGACAAAAACTTAGTATGCTACTGTCACCTTCAAATACCTACTTAGTTGTCACAAAACTGTCAAATTATATTGAAAGTTTTCAAATTCGAGAAGGTAGTTTCTAATAACAGAGAATTTGATAAAAAGAAATGACGTTCCGGGTTTCACCATACAAAATTGTACAAATTTCACCATCAATTATGATTTTGAATGAAATTATTCAACAGTTCAGAGATGGGATACTTGTACTATTATTTTCGTTTTACCAGCCATAGTCACTTTACTTGTATTCTTTAAATTTGTGCAGTTGTAGAAAAATTATAGTGTGCAGCATGTGGAGAAAGTACTTTTCTCACTTGTTGCACAATATACTATTTTTTATTTTATATTGAGGGAATGGTGAATGAAACCATTATATTTCTTTCCCCATATTCAAATACACAATGTTAGGAAATTGTATTCTTTATTTATTTACAATATCGTACGGGAGATACCCAATTTACAGGATAAGGTAAGTAGTAGTGAAAAAAACTATCACAATATACAGGGTGTACCAATCTTAAGAGATATCAAAAAATATTATCAACAAAAAAAGTAGATGTGTTGAAGGTCCAAAATTTGAAATTATATCGAACCATACAGAGTGCTGCATAACTCCGTTACAAACCAAATATATGATTTTTCAAATGGGAACCCCTGTATATTATACCGAATTCGGATTGGTTACAATCCTTTGAAGCTTTCGATATAAGGTTTTGCCACGTTATACAGAGTCCTTCAAAAGATATGGACAGAGAGAAAATGACAGGTTCGTGTTTCCGTTTACCCTGTATACAAGAAAGAATATAATTAAAAATAGGATACGGAGATATTGCATCATATTACAAAACTCTGTTCGGCAAAATGCATTTTTTTTTCTTCAACGTACAACAAGCTACTGAGCGTTGATTCACCTACGATTTTCACATCAACCTATCCATATCTTTGGATGGAAGGACTCTATCTCTATATAACGTGGCAAAACCTTACATCAAAAGCTTCAAAAAAATGTAACCAATCCGAATTCGGTATAATACAGGGGTTCTCATTTGAAAAATCATATGTTTGGTTTGTAACGGAGTTATACATCACTTTGTATAGTTGGGTATAATTTCAAGATATGGACCTTCAACACATCTTCGATTTTTGTTGAAAACATATTTTGATATCTCTTAAAATAACCCATATACCGAAGTTTGTCGTAAGGTTGGTACACCCTGTATAAGAAAACATCAAAACATTTAGGTTTCTAAACAATAACGTCTGATTGACGATTGGCTCCAGATTGTCAACAGATTTTTCCATATTAGAATAATTTCCAATTAGAAACTGTAGAGGTGAAGATTTGTATATATTAGTTCGATAAGTTCGTTGAAAAAATGTATTTTTATAATTCCATTCATATTCTTGGGTTTGTTAGTCTAATAGCAAATGGAGCTCGGAACTCGGGATTCGGACAGAATTCTTGAAAAAATAAACTTCAGTCCGCCGTTAGACAGAATTTAAGTATCAAATGTAAGCCGTCCGCCACTGGTGCCCTCAGGACGGCAGCAAAGTGCAAGTTATAGGATTTTGGGCGGATTTTTGTATATTTGGTATAAACTTCCCCCAAAAGAAGGAATTCTTATTCCAAATTCATAGTTCCAACGACGGAACTCTAGCCACGCTGTTTATGCTAAACAAAAATTGAAAAAAAAACATTCCGTGGTATTGTTTGATTATATTTAACAAATATTTGGTGAAGGATTAATTTTTTTTCTCTCCAGAGATGGTGATAAGTCTCTTAAAAAGTATTTAGTAATAAATAAATTTATGTATAATTTGAATTATACAATTTTGATGTTGACGGCCTTGATTCGTACTATTGATAGATTGAAGTAACTAAAAACCATCTAAATGTTAATATATCTCCATAAACATTATACAGGGTGTCCCAAATAAGAGTGACTGATTTTAAACATAAATGCCCAGATTATTAATTGCTCCTAAGAGATGGGGTTTCCTCTACTTTCACTAGTTTATCGAAGAGATTTTTTAGGCTTGGCTGGCATTTCATCTCATCAACACAGGATGTTATTTTACTAATGTTGGTCAAATTCAAAGGGAAAAATATGTATAGTTTTCTATCTTTTGTTTCATTAACAACAAAGATATTCGAGGTTTTATGTAGTAGTACATTTTTAATTAGTAGTTTTATGTGGACGTATTTTGATGCCTAAAATCAACTCATGCTATGATATTATGTGAAGGATAGGTGCTACAAGCCTAACAATTCAGCATAACCAACAATAATATCAGGAAAATTATTGGAAACATTCCGCCAGAAATGTTGGAAAATTCATTTGAAAATTATTTAAAATTTCGCTTACAGTTATGCATAAACGAAGAGGGTAGGCATATGCAGCATTTATTGCAACTTCGTTCTTTATATGTATTGAATAATGTTATTTTGTTTTCTTACTTAATAAACTGTTTGTCAGATTTGTTGGCAATTATTTACGTAATTGAAAATGCATACTACATGAAACCGACTTAAATGATTTTGTTATACCTCGAATATATTTGTTGTTAATGGAACAAAAGATAGAAAACTATACATTTTTGGAAAGTAAAATGATTGCTCTTTCGAATGAGATCAAAAATTATAGGGTGTCCCATTTAAAATAGTACATTTACCTCTTTGAATTTGACCAACATTAGTAAAACACCCTGTGTTGATAAGATTAAATGCCAGCCAAGCCTAAAAAAATATCTTTGATAAACTAGTGAAACTAGTGAAAACCCCTCTCTTCAAAACAATTAATAAGCTGGGCATTTATGTTTAAAATCAGTCACTCTTATTTGGGACACCCTGTATACACATGAGATATTTTGAATAATCTTATTTATCTCATCTCGTTTCATCGCTCATTATAACCAAACTATCAATTTTTCTCAACCAAACTATCAATTTTCCCCAATTCTTCATAACCTCGACCACATCTTACATTTTTGTGCTCTTCATTCACAGTGGTGTCAATTGAATTAATAAAAAATTAAACTCCCATTTCGGATCCCGCTATTGAAAATCAATAAGTAAGCTTTGACTGGAGAAAACATTTTGCATATCGATATGTTGTTTCATTAATAAGGTGACACAACATTTCAGAAAAAAAATTTTTTTTAAAAGCATCAAGTAGTGGACAGGTATTATTTAGGACAGGTTATAATCATCAATGGATAACATTCAAACACTCTGTATGCATCGAAAAAAAAGATCTTTACGCTGGTCCCTTCCACTTGATTTGAAAAAAAAAATTGGAAAGATGGAGAATATTTATACAAAGTATTATATTTACTGATGAGTGTACATTTACCAGAGAGGGATTATAAATACTCATAATTTGCGCACGAGTGGAGAGATGAAAACACTAACTTAATACGTAAAAGATGTCACCAAAGACGATGGTCAGTAAACATTTGGGTTGGACTATTAAATAATAATGTAATCGGCACAAATATGTTACCTAACCGACTTAATTCAGCATCGTATTTTCATTTTTTAAACGACAATTCACCACTGCCATTTCTCGATCAAGTTCCATTGGCAACTAGATTGAATTGTTGGTCCCAACATGATGGTGCTCCTGCACATTATGGTAGACAAGTGAGAACGTTACTAAATCAAACATTCCCCGACTGTTGGATTGGAAGAGGTGGACCCGTACTATGGCCTCCTAGATCTCCAGATCTAAATCCATTAGATTTTTTCTTCTGGGGATTCTTGAAAGAAAAAATTTACTTTGAACCTGTTGTAGTAGCTCGTATTCACGCTGCTGTGACATTTATAGACGAAAACATGCTACAGAGGGTTCGTGATTCAATCGTGCAAATATTTGCATTGAAGTAGGAGGAGATTTGCTTGAACACCTTTCATAAATTAATATCTTGTTTTGTAACAAATATTCGTTTTTAATAAAGTTTAAACATTGGATGTTAGATCTTTGTTTTTTGTCAATAACTCTGTAATCATGGACATAACGCAATTTTTTTATTCTTACGTTTTAAACTCCTGATTCATATTCTGGAAGGACGGGCGTCAATTTTGAGACACCCTGTATATTTTTGTGCTCCTGAAGTGAGATTTGTGATTTACCTTTCGACCAAAGCTTGGTTCTCCTCAATTCTCCATAGAAGCTACTATCTAGTGTTCACTCCAGCTGAATAAACTTTTCAAATTACCGCAAATATGTAAATCGACGGTATTAAATTCTGGCACCCTTACAGGTCAATTGTCGGGACCTTCTCTGCATTTTCAGAGATTTCAGAAATTATCATCTGAAAACTCCCTCACTTTTACCCCGAAACTAGTTGAAGTTTCATTATGTCTCAACATGCCTTTAATCTCAAATATTCCACAGGAACTCCAATTACACTCCAACCGTTAGTGGATGTGGTAGAATATGTAGTTAAATTGATCGTTTGTTAATAACATCACACCAAACATTGGAGGAGAACCTTGTTTGTAAATTTGTTTGTTTTGAAGTGACATGTTCATTTCGACCCCAAGATTAGAGTTCTTTGAATAACTAACACCGTCTGTGGTATATTAAGCTTCAAATAAACACCTGTGTATATTTTGCAATATCCATTAACTATAGGCTAATCGAGAAATTTATATCCTGAATGTAGCCCCTGAACTTGTTCTGAATGGGCTTGTTTCATGAATTTCACTGAAAATTTCACAAAATATATTGGGTCTCAACTAAGTATTTGCAACTAATAACGCCACTCTACGATTTCAAATGAAAATGAAAGAAAATATTGAAATTTGAATTCCTGTGGTGGACTGTCGTATAGTTTGTTCAACCATCCTTTGCCGTTATGTCATAATTGGTGACGTATTCTGCTGTTTTACGTATGTCTTATATTTGTTGAATGTTATTTTACACTTAACCTCAAACCTATAATCAATGGCGTATGTTGAGAATTGTTTTGAAAATATGACAACTGAATTGTCAAAAGTAACAGATAAAATTTATGTCGACCTTAGATAAGAAATACGTTAATGACGTCACAATTCCGTCTCATCCATTTAATGAATGAGAAAGCAATCTGGACAATGTATGACGTAACAGCAAAGGATGGCTGAACAAACTATAGGCTAGAGATATAATAGGTCAGTTGATATAAGACACACGAAAAAATTGCGTTACCCTAGAATTCCGAAGAATTCGAAACTCGATTTAATTCCGGATCGCTCATTCTCCTTCTTTTGGAGGGATTTTGAGTGCCTCCTAAAACTATGAGGCAATCCAGTGACCTGTCAAATAAAATTCAATATGGCGACACAGGGCAAACAAATGTGATTTAATACATTGTAGACCGTGGATTTTGGAGAAAGTTGCTTTTATTTTGCTTTGGTGTCTCTATACTAATGATATACAAAAGTTCAGTTTTATGAAACCTATATGAAAGCTATAAGAACATTATTTTTTTGTTAGTGATTTTTACACTATCAAGAATTATTATTTCATATTTACGGGTAAGTATACTCTGACTAAAACATATACAATATTATAATGAAAGTGAAACTCTTATGAAATTGCTGGCACGAGCAGTATTTAACTTTTATGCTTACGGATTTCAGGAGTGGAACACCTATTTTAAAATGCCAACAACTTTGTATTGTAGTCGGTTGTGGGAACCGTACAAACCGAGACCAAGTAAGCTTTTTAAAGGTCCCAGCTGTTCTGAAGAACACATTTCTGTGCACAAGAATGAATTAAGTAAGTAGCGTAGAGAAAAAATGTGTTTAGTTTTCTTTTTGTTTTTGGAACTTCAGTTCTTTACGCCAGGTTATGTTTGAGCGACAAGGGGTCGCGACGCAAAAGATCTGACCGTTACGCGTTACGTTACGCTACGTTATGTTACATTGCTTCGTTATGTGCCTCCTTAGTCTCTCTCTCGTTTACGAAGCAGCGATTCATAATAATAAATATGCTCCTACCCGGATTCGAACCCGGCCCGCCCGCGTGCAATGCGAACATTCTAACCACTGAACCACCTATGCTATATTGAAATTCTATGCAAAGCTGGTATTCGCAGTGCTAGTGATCTACTTGAATTTGTTCGGATAAATTTTTACTATTATTTCCATAATTTTTTTTGCGCGATTAAGGGGTCTAGCTACTTTTCGAAATACAGGGTGTTGAAATTTTGAAAACTTGAATGTTTTAATTCGATAACTTTAAAATGGATGGATAAATTGATTTGACATTTGGCAGGTAGTTTTTAAATGTAAAAGGGCATATTTTGAAAGAAATTGTAGTTTGTGCAACTAGTGTGGATATGATGGCCATATCGCACGAGGACGAAGATGGAGCACGACGCCGTAGGCGGAGTGCTCAATCGTTCAAGTCAATCATCGTTCAGACAATCCACACGAGTCGAGCAGCATATTTTTTCTACGACCCACTTAGGAAAAAATCTAGAAAATTAAAATTTCTATAAACTGTAATATGACTTCAAATTAAAAATTTGACAATTCAATTTCATGTTTCCACTTATTTTGTGGTAAACGAATGTCCAATTTTTATAATGCTACGGTTTCCTTTTTTAAATATACGATGCTGTTATAAGTAGATGTTGCCAGTCGTACTCCCTCATGGAGGGTACCGTACCATTATCTATTCTATAATAATGAATATTCTGCTGAATATTTCAAACGTCTACCTGTTGTCGTTATTAATATCAAGCAGAATAATTATTTGAAAATAAAATTAACAATAAAAAACTACTACTCAACTACCAAAGAATATATCAATTGTTTATCTATAACGTCAGATGTATTACATAACTTTTGCTTAAAAGGAACTAAAGTTCCTACCGTGTGTCCCGCGACACGTTCTACCTTTTGTTCAGTTTTGTTCAATAAGAATATTTATAGAAACTAAGAAAAGTGATATATTCTAAATAAAAAATACTAATCAAATGAACAATATACTAAACACTAATAAAATATACTAAATTGAAGCAAAATATACTAATAAACTCGACTAAAAAGTCTTGAGCACTGTTTATAACTGAATAGACAATACAAAACTAACCTATCTGTCTAAATTATTTGCCCTGCACGGCCATATTAGGACACGTGATATGGATTGCCTAATAACAAATGCCATAGCCTACAAATGTTCCGTTTATGTGGTTTATTGTTTTGTGTGTTTATTGACCTCCGGATTTTATTAAAGTATTTGAGGTAGTGTTTTTTATTATTTCCATGTGTTTTAAAAGGTAAATAAACAGAAGCACACTTTCTACTATGAAATAACACAAACAATTACTAAAAACTGAACGTGGATGATGTAAATTGACAACTGTCAAAATTCTTCTAGTCGTCTTTCACTTTGTCCTAATCAACTTGAATAGTCAAGTAGGATTTAACAACAGAACGTAGTTTGAATCTGGCAACAAGGGCTCCTGCCATTGGTTTAATTAAAGCGGTTTATTTAAATCAAAAAAAAATTTCAAAACCAAATTTAATAAATATTTATTACTTTTTGTTTCCAACGCTATGAACATTTTGTCACGTATCGGATTTTGGAAGTTTGCTATCGATAACAATATAATAGGAGCTGTTCTATTGTTTTTCAATAGGAATGGGATCCAGACATTGAAAGAATACGAAATACATATAAAAGCTGGAAGAGTACCATTTTAAGAAAAAAATCAACCTTTTTATTAATCTTGTGCTACCTTATCATTGGAACATGTAGTACATTCAATCTCACTTATTTTTTTTTGTTTTTTCCAAATATGTAATAAAAATTTCAATATATCGATTAACAAAGTGTTGTTGGGAGTTCAAATTTACTCATTTATTTTTTCAAAACCGATCAAGAAATTAGATTGTCATTTTTTTTTTGAAATCGACACTGAAGTGGGCAATGAACATTCGTACCAAAAATAACAAAAATGTTAAGGGTGGTCCATGAGTTATCATTACTTGAAAGAATAGGAAAAAATTGATGAATCACTCCGTATCATGGTTATGAGGAACGATAGACTAATCATTATAGACTATGAGCCCATGGGGAAAAAAGTGTCGCGATTTGAAACAGCAGCAAACCCATTCAGAACGATAATTTATCATGCCACCATCAGTTCCAGCACTATGGCGTACATTTTCTATTGTACAGAAAAGCGCAGTGGCAAACTGAAAATTTCATTTTTTGCCTCCTGAAATCGTGATATGAAACTGTACGCCTTTTGTAACATTTGAAAGCAGAACCATAGGAGATCGGTCGAGACTCCATGCCGTTCAAAAATAATCGTGAGGAAATTCTAGGAAAATTTTTGAAAACTCATTTTCACCCCCTGAAACCGAGATATGAAACTGTACGCCGTTTGTTACATTTGATAGTAGAATCATAGGAGATCGGTTCAGACTCTATGGCGTTCAAAAATAATCGTTCGGAAAATCTAGGAAAATTTTTGAAAACTCAAAACACAAAATACATTGACGTGTTACGAAATGTTACGAAAGTAGAACAAATGCCGTTAATTTTCAGATGATATTTTTTGAGTGGGAAAATCTCGGAAAATAAAAAATTTCCCACGGCTTTTCACACAACTTTTTTTGTACAGCACCACTGTTGAATATTTATTTATATGTTGGATAATCTACAGAATCAAATGCCGTACAGTTTCAAATCACCTTTTCAGAGGGTAGAAAATAAGAGTTTTCAAAAATTTTCCTAGATTTTCCGAACGATTATTTTTGAACGTCATAGAGTCTGGACCGATCTCCCATGATTCTACTATCAAATGTAACAAACGGCGTACAGTTTCATATCACATTTTCAGGAGGTAAAAAATGAAATTTTCAGTTCTCCACTGCGCTTTTCTGCACAAGAGAAAATGTACGCCATAGTGCTGGAACTGATGGTGGCATGATAAACTATCGTATTGAATAGGTTAGCTGCTATTTCAAATCGCGACATTTTTTCCCCATGGGCTTATAGTCTATTATAGATATATAGAATTATGCATTATCTATCTTCAGTGTATAAGCATTCCCAAATTAATTATAAAATTTTAATATTCAGAAAGCATTCCTTGAACAACCTGTACATACATAAACGTTAATTTTAATAATAAAAATATCAATGAATATGAGAATTACCGTTAGAAATAACAGGTCCATCAATAGTATTGTTATTATTCATAAATAACTGTTCTTCATCGGAATATATCACAGTTTTATCATCAAACACTTTTCCTTTCACTCTAATTTCCAAATTCTCTCCACCATAGGATAGGAGCGGAGAAATTTCTACTTCGTTACTTGTAACTTTACCGCCCGCATTTTCGATATATTTTTTATGTAATCTCAGCAAATCCCTTTTAGACGTGGTGGGACAGTCAACAGCTGTACCTTCGGGATTATCGGCATTTTTAAGAGCACTGAATTCACTATAACGAGGCACCTCCCATGTCACGAATTTATTGGTAAATTCAAAAACGTCGAAAACGAATTTTTCGATTTTAATTCCGTTTGGGGTGGATGGTTTAATATATTCACCTTGTTCGTTTATATGCGGAATCTTCTTTTTCGCCACATGTAATTTGAGTTTAGTTTCAAATTCTGCAGCTACTTTATTTAGGAAATCGGTGGAAAAGAAGTGATTGCAGATATTTCCGGAGCTAAATATTAAATTTCCATCTTTGTTTCTCAAGTTTGCTGTTTTCTCGGTAATTTCGCTATATTCTACGACTTGAAACTTACCCTCGATTTGGCAAACTACTCCTATAGCTTCGTTAGGTCCTGATTTTCTTACAACTTTAGCTCCACACTCTGCTCCTTTTTTCACACAATAACCTATAAACACAGGATCTGCTACTTTCACCAAAATATTATCCACACTATGAGCGTGTAAGTATTTAACACCCCGCTGTTTCATGTCCTCTAATATACCGTTATTTTTGAGAGCTCTGTATATACCGCCGTTACCATCCGGGGCTAGTGCCACAGAATGTTTATCGTCTAACAAAATTTTACCATCAAAATCGAAGCAGGGTAACAAACCTTGCTTAAATTGCACAACATCGTTTTTATCAAGTCCGAAATAATCGTTGTTCCTGAGGAATTTTTCGGTGGTTTTGTGAGTAGGACCACTCGTCATTATATACCACACAATTGCTCCTGCGGTTCCTGTATGCTGCTTAGCTAAGTTCATAACTTTTTTTATACGTTCAGCTTGAATTTGGAAGAGAGTTTTTCCTGAAGGTAAACCGACTGAATACATTCCCTTAGGATAGTTTACGCCAAGTCTGGTTCCTTGTCCTCCTGCCATCAACAGAACTGCAACATGACCTTTGGAAATTTCTTCTAAGCCAATTTTTTTATATTGTGCAAGTAGATCGGAGTTAACGCCTTCTTCAGATTCGAAAGTGTGGCTGGGTACAGGTTTCATTTTACTGTCCAATTTAACGCCTTGATCGTTGAGGGATTCCATCGCGTTTTTGAATAGTTGATTCACTTCACCGAAATTGATAGTCGAGAGCTGTGACAATAGTTTTTCTTTTTCTTCGTCGTTGAGTTCATCGTAGAAATGAAGAAGATGCGCTTGATTATTTTGTTCTAATTTCGCACGTAGTTGTTGTGATGTTGCCATGTTTGATATTATTTCAGTCACAAACTTTCACTGCCGTTTAAAACATTCATCGACCGTAACTGAGCGGCTAATGACTTACCCAACTTGGAGTACCTTGTTTATGCCCGTTTTAAGGACCAATCCAATCTTTAGAATGTGCATGATTGCTAGACATGCGCGACGTACAATCTCGCACAGTTCACCACTTTTACTCATATTTTTTGTTAGTCCATGAGCGAGTACATATTTTTTCCCAGTTTATTATCGATAAAAAGATCAGCGAGAGTGTTTTACGTGATCATTTTGGTATTTGTATTGTTTTGGCGATAACAATCATTTAAATTTGATAATATTTGATTCTGAGAAACTTTTTCAAATACGTTTTTCATCTTATCAATTTGCACGAAGTAAAATATTAATACTGCATTTGAAGAGGTAATTGAATATAATATATACGAGGAACAATCTGAATTTTAATATTGTCACGCAATCCATAATATTTTTCTTCTTGGAACTTCTTGGTCAGGTTAGGTTTGAGCGACCGGATGTCGCGACGCAAAAGATCTGACCGTTACGTTATGTTATGTTGCGTTGCTTCTCTCTCTCTAACTCTAACCCGGGACCGCCTGCGTGGCAGGCGAGCATTCTACCACTGATCCACCGATGCTACATTGAAATTCTATGCAAAGCTGGTATTCGCAGTGCTGGTGATCTACTTGGATTTGTTAGGATACATTTTAACTATTATCTCCATAATTTTTTTTGCGCGATTGATCTTTTTTGTTTATTTACAGCATCGGTTGTCAGGACGGTAGGTTGTGTTTACTGGTTTCCAAATTTAACACGTCGGTAAGTGATTCACTTACCGTTCAGACCTCGAAAAGTAATAAGTAGCATAAAAAACAATTTCACCAAAATGCAAAATATATTTTTTTATTGGTGAATCATTTTACCTATTTGAAGCACGCCTCAGCGTGTTTAATCGAAATTTAAAACACGCGCGTGTTTTAAAGTTACCCTGGCAACATCAACAACTCAAGAAATGAAGTCTAAATCTATGGTCTAACTCATGTCCTAATGACAATTTTTTTATTATTGATCTGACAGGAGTAGTTTGTAACGTCAAAACTTTCATTCTAACAATATTTAACAATGTCAAATTTATAAATTAAAATGGAAAGTGCCGTTGGTATTGTTTGAAATATTAATATTTCGATTTCTCAGATCTTAGGAAATGGTATTTAAATTAATACTATTGACATCCACAGAACTCAATAAGTTTGAACTTACATCAAAATACAAATTAGTTTATGCTTTTCCCATTTCCATGACAACGCAAGGTATACATCATATACAGCACTAATTCAACCATTCGACATTTAGTTCTTATTTCCATAAATGATTTCCATTTCTTGTTGTTGTAGAAGTTATAGACCAGTATTTATAATTTCGAAGTGCACCAATAAAAAAAACAACAAGAACAATTATAAAATCTATCCCCCAAATACTCAATCCTTTACTCAAAGATACCGACCTTTCTCTGACCTCCCCGCTCCCTCTACCTTCTTCTCCACCTTGGACCAAAAATATCCCTACAATCGATACCTCACTTACCATTTATAATAAGCATGAATCTCCCACTGCACTTATAAAGAAAGCATTCCTAGAATTACTGCAAAAAAAACCTTATGATTTAATACTCTACACAGACGCTTCCAAAACTGACTCCGGTGTTGGTTGTGCAGTTTCCACAAAGCATGAACTCATAAGCTCTTTAACCCTACCTATAGTGTGTAGCGTTCACACAGGCGAGCTACAAAGCATTTTCCAAGCTTTCAAAAGCATCCACCTACCCCACAAAAATATTGCAATATGCACAGACTCCCTTTCCTCCATTCAGTCAATCAAGTCAATCTTCACTGACCACCCCATTGTCCAGAATATACACGACATCTATCAAACTCTCGTTGCTCAAAATATAACAGTCTCTCTCATCTGGCTTCCATCTCACATCGGCATTGATGGTAAGGAAACTGCGGACCGCCACGCGAAAGATGCTACCACTAATAACGACTCAACACACATTGTCCAACTCGCAACCGACCTGAAGATCCACTTCTAAAACGCTACACAAGATTCTTGGCGACACCTGTGGCGCAATAGTACGACAGCACTTCATGATATTCATCCATCCACTTCTCCTCTCTCCCTGAACTTCTTAACCCGGAGAGAGGCTACTACAATCAGAAGAATCCGAATCAGTCATACCAAACTCTCACACGGATATCTGATGTCTTCAGGAAATCGTCCCGTTTGCCATAGCTGTAACGATATTGTGACCGTTAAGCACATACTGACGGACTGCAAACAATTTGCTGCTATATACAAACAACTTGATCTTAGGCCCAACCTCAAGGAAATGCTTCACTGTCCTACCGAAATCAAGAAAGTCTTACAGTTCCTGAAAGCTACCAACCTATACTGTAAAATCTAATTTAAATATTTGTAAAAATTATGTAAATATTTGTATTTATTTTTTCTGTGCCAATGACCAGCGCTGTCGAGGCACGTTAAGCAAAAATAAAAAAATAAAAAAAAATAGCGTAAAGTATTCGTGGATAACTGGTCTTTGAAACACTTGCTCTATTTCGAGCACTCCGACCTCGCCGTCGTGCTCGAAAAATCGCGCGTGTTTTAAAGACCTTAATATCCACTTATACTTTAATATACTATTAAACTGATCGAGAAGTATAAATTTCACTTTTGACATTTTGTTCATTTCGAAGAAATTTGAATTATTTTATTCGGAATCTATTTTTATACGATCGCGCAAAAAATGGTATAAGCATCTCGAGCATTGAGGGTAATTACAACGTTTGCATGTAGATTCCTCTCGTAAAATTGGACAAAATGATATGAGGATTGAGGGGTCTAGCACATTTTCGAAATACAGGGTGTTGAAATTTTGAAAACTTGAATGCGGGAAAGTGAAATTATGCAAATTTCGACCTTATTAGATAGTTTTTCACTTCGGAAGTTATAACTATTGTTACAACAGGTAAATGAACATTCACGAAATAGTCTATCAAATAAAATTTACATCTTCTCTAGCTTTTTGTTGCATTTTTAATTTTTTGAAAATATACAATAATGAAGATATTTTGATATAACCTTGTACATTCATTAAAGTAGTGTCACAAAACAACTATCAAACCACCTGGGTTTGATATAAGGAAAATATACATTAAATAAGATTCTTCCACTTACAAATTTCTCAAAACCGTTGCCGTCACCTTCATCGTTATCTCCATGTGATCTACAACCGATGCCATCTTTATCGACGTCATCTGTTTACCAGTTAACACCAAATAACTCCACTGGACCGGCAATTTTGAGTAATTTACAAAATGCAGCAAATTGTGTTTTTAAAATTGATATTTATAATAATTAATAGTTTTTGGTTAAAGTTTTGTATATGTATTGGTTTTATTATTATTATTTAGAGCATCAAAATACAACATGAATAAAAACGGAACTAACAACAAAACTTTTTGTTTTTTGTTATTTCATGAAATGTCTAAGTGTACCTATAGTGATTTTTCTGTGAGACTGGCTATATCTTTTTAACCACTCGGTATAGGATAGCAGAGCCCTATATTTCCTGAAGGCTTCAAATGTGATCTATTGAGTTTCTCACAACTATGCCAAGATCATTAGTTTGAAATTTAGAGAGAATTGCATATGTTTCAAAATCAATCTAGCATAAAATTTAAGAAAATTGTAAATTTCACGGAAAGTATAATACCTAGTTATACCATTCAAAAGCGGACATTTTTTTGAATATGATCAATTATTAAAATACAGGGTGTTCCATTTAAAATAAGGCTGAAACTGCACATTGAATGATCTAATAATGAAACTGAAAATTCTGAACACCCTGTGAAGAGATATTCGGTACTCAATCGTGGAATACACTCAACGAATGTCCAACTATTTAGATGTCAAAGAATATTCGCTAGAACTTGTTATATCAATGAGTAATTAATTTTTCTCGAAATGTTCACATTTTCAAAAAAAGTCATCATAGCTCGGAACCCTCTGTATTTAGGTATAGGGAACCATTATGAAGGAGTATATATTTTTCAGGGGATGTCAGAAAATGCATTAAAATATAGGATGTTCCATGAGAAAAAAAATTTTGATACGCCACACTTTATTGGAACACCCTGTATATTCCAAAATATTTTCTAATTATAGTTTAAAATGGAGTTAAATATGTGGTATGAAAATATTTTCCAAAACATTTATATTTCCTTAGATATTTGTCTGGTCCCGGACTTTTGCCGAACTCTGTATGAAAAAATCATTGCGCAGTATATAATATTAACTTTTGCTTAGGATGACATATTACATGTCGTTTTTTACAATTATTATAACTTGAGCTCTACTGTGAGGTCAGTTAGTCAGTCAGTCAGTTTGAGTGAATACATTTTCATGTAAGCGATTGAATATTAGATTTTTAAATTTATTGATTTCTCCGTTTTACGTATATAATGTTATACAATAGAATAATACCGAGTGACATTAAAAAATCAAAAACTTGAAGTTTTACTGATTAGAATGTGATCAATCTTAAGTGTAATCAGATAATCTATGTAAAAAAATCACAGCTAATTGAGATTGAATGCAATTTTAATAGAAACATGACAGCAATTTATTTGACGTGAAAACAATCCGTTACTCTTATCTACACTTGATAAAGTACAAAATTTTTCGCTTGAAATTTGATATGAAAATTAATTCAGAAAATTAGTGGAAACATAATAGGTATTTCAATATTTTCTTATTACGACGTTTCAGTATTGTTCCAGCTACCGTTGTCAGGATGAATTAGTTCTTGAACAATTTATATCTCTACCTAAAACGAAAGAATTTGACTACCAGACAATCAATAATATTTTGAAGTTTGAGACTGCAAAACTTTGTTGTCAAATTCTATTAAGGTCCATTCACAGTAAATCATATCTCTGGTAAAATGTGGAATAAAATATTTTCTCCACGACTTAATAGTAACGTACAATAGAATATTATTCAACAAGCATATAATGAGGTGCTTATATCACTCGCCTGCGGCTCGCGACATAAACGCACCTTCGTGAATAATAGCCATTATATGCGAGTAGAATACTATACTTTGTCCACGACTATGAATCACCTGTTTAGGTATACATTTTTTGCCAAACTCAAGCACCATAATTCATCACATTCATGAAGCTAATTACTTGTTATGCTATTGAACAAATTACCTATATATTTAATAAGTATTCAATTCACTGTCTAATTCACTTTCCATATTAAATTTTTTAGGAATATAAATCAAACACTAGTATAGATGGAACTTCTTGCAACTAGCAATAAATTACATATTTAAACCGTCACTTTTGCTTTTGACATACATCAGACACACTAGAGAAAAAACTGATGGAACGATCTACTCCTATATACAGGGTGTAACAAAAAGGCAGGTCATAAATCATACCACATATTCTGGGGCTAAAAATAACTCGATCCAACAAAAGTTACCCCAGTACAAAAGTGAATGCGAAAGAATTAATCCTTGAGGCTGCAATTAGATATCGTCAGAAGCCATTGCTTTCCCAGAATATTCGGTTTTCGTTAGTAAAACGGTGCCGACTGTGTATTCAAGAAAATGGAGGCCATTTCAAACATCTAATAAAAACTACACATTTGTAAATAAATAAGATTCAATCAAAAATTTGGGCGTCTCGACAAACTTAAAAATTCATGTGACTTTAATTTTTGTTACTCGAAATTTTTTAAGCATAATGAAAAATAGGCCGTATCTCGATAAAAACTGATAATTGTAAAAAGTACTAGGGTGCAAAAAAGTTTCAAAAATAATGTGTTTGAATAATGGTGCCACAGTAAGCATCAAATTGTAACGTACACAAAAATTTTGGGGGGACTTAGGGGATCTCAACTCCCATAAATTTTTTAACGGGGTGCAATAATTCCTTAATTTTTTTTTGATGCTTTAATTATAAGAAAGCCACTTCTTTCAACAACTGTCAAAATATTTTAAAAAATCAATTTTTATTTGGTAACTTCGAAGGGTTGTAACTTTTTTCGCATGCACATTTATAATAGGGTAATTTGGGTTGGATCGAGTTATTTTCAGCCCCAGAATATGTGGTATGATTCATGACCTGCCTTTTTGTTACACCCTGTATACAACATCTTGATACTATCATACAGAGTTCGGCAAAAGTACGGGACCGGCCAAATATCTCAGAGAATATAAATTTTTCGGAAAATCTTTTTATACCACAAATTTTACTCCAACTTAACTATAATTTGGAAATATTTTTCAATATACAGGGTGTTCCAATAAAGTTTGGCGTATCAAAGTTATATTTTTTCTTATGGAACACCCTATATTTTCTGATAGCCCCTGAAAAATAAAAGGCTCCTTTATAATGGTTCCCTATACCTAAATACAGAGGGTTCCGAGTTATGCTGACTTTTTTAAAGATTTGAACAATTCGAAAAAAATTATTAACTCACTGATATAACAAATTCTAGCAAATTATCTCTCACATCTTAATAGTTGGACATCGTTGAATATATTCCACGATTGAATACTGAATATCTCTTTACAGGTTGTTCAGAATTTTCAGCTTCATTATTAGATCATTCAATGTACAGTATTAGGATTATTTTAAATGGAACACCCTGTATTTTAATTCTTCATCATATTCAAAATGGTGTGAGGGTGTCCCATACCTAGGTATCATACTTTTCGTGCAACTCACAATTTTCTTAAATTGTATGCTAAAATTAAAAACTCAGTAACAGAATTTAACATTTTACTATAAGGATACTGATGTGTGACAATTTTATTTATCAAAATTATGATTAATAAAGAATAAAACCAGATAAAAAAATTTAAACAATAAACTTGTGAAACAACAAGAGACATTGTAACAACTAATCCACCTATAACAAATTTTATGAGAATGTGAAAATTACGTTGAATGTCACACATCAGTATCCTTATATTAAAATGTTAAATTTCGTTACTAAGTGTTCAATTTTCTAAATGGTATTTCACCTGATACCATCGATAAATGGTTTATTTGCACTGTAGCTCCAGCCATTGAAAATAGATCCATAATATGTTATATCAGGTGAATAAGATTTAAAGAAGGAGACAAAGAACGTCAAAATATACATCAGGTGAATGAGATTTAAAGAAGGAGACGAAGAACGTCAAAATATAAAGGGTGTTCCATTCAAAACAACATAAGTTTTCATTATATTTCCTTAGTAAGCCCCCCAACAAAAAAATTATGTGCGCCACTGAACTCTTCAATATTATATCTGTAAAAAATGTCCATAACTTTTTCTCATGTTTCTCTTAATTAAGAAGTTATAGTACCTTGTAGTTTTCGACAGTTTTCAATAATCGCCCTGTACCTTCTAACTGCAGAGAGTTACTGAAGATTTAATTAGGCTATCGTTTCTTCAACAACAAAAGGAGTCATAACATCTCAGCTGCTCCTCTTATATCTCTTCTAGTTTACGAGATACCCTGCAAAGCACACAAATTTGGGACACCCTGTACATGTCACATGTATCATCTCTTGCGTAGGGTAATTACAAGCAAATAAACATTGAAATGAAGATTTGGTGTGATTATCCACTTTAGTACCCTCACTGTAATACACTGTTGAATTTGAAATAAAAAGCTCTCTCATTTGAGCTTAGTTTTATACCCCCTTCCATTGAATTTTTTTCATTGTGATGACATCCCTGCTCCCATAATGACATCACAGATAATCCGTATACTGTTGTCAGAACCAAACATGAACCCCGGAAAATATGCGAACTAAAATAAGGTCATCACAAGCAGCCAATCAAGAGCCGATGTTTACGATTGTCCATTAGTAATTGTTAAATATAATCGAAATAATATAACCGAGTGATTTCATTAACATACATCATTTTATTCATTCTGTATCAGTGTTGTCGATGCGAGGATGATTATCCGATTTTTAGACAATTTCACCTATTTGGATCTAATAGTTTTTCGAATATTTTGTAGAAGAGATATATAAAATGGCTATTGTTTTTGGGGATTTTCCATATTAACGAGGGTCGAATACTTTATTTAGATAACCAATGTGTCCCTTTGGTAATTTTGACAAACTTTGATAATTTGAATAGTAAGTACGGGTAATTTTTATTTCTGCATCGGCAACACTTAACTTTCGGCTGTTAAGAAAAATGAACACTGGAAAAAATTACATTTCTAAATATACCAAATAGGTCACACTATTGATTTGAATTAAACAAACGGCATTCGACGGCTCTATTCCAAAAGATCCTGATGTGTGATCAGATAGATGAAGGAATAGGCTACATAACCAGTTCATATTTTATTGCTTTCCATAGAAACTTGACCCTTCTTTTTCATGACATTACTACAGAATCATGTAATTTGAAAATATAGAAATTCAGGGCAAACGGTAGTTTTATTTTTGGTCCAATATAAATGTTTTTATTAATATTTAGAGTTACATTTTTATCAAGTTTGACTTTGTTTACATATCTCTTAACAGTTGACATTTTATGGTATCGATATTTGTTTATATATATATATATATATATATATATATATATATATATATATATATATATATATATATATATATATATATATATGTGTAAAGGTAGTTTTGGGGACGTCAAAATTTCGGATATATTAAAGTATACATCAGTCATATATGTTGTTTTGAATTCATGTATGCAACATTTTTTCAATATTTTGCATTTCAAAATCTTTTTTTGTACAGTGGCACCTTAGAGGACTTTTGATTTAAATATTGGAAATATACATAGAAAACGATGAAATCGGAACATTTTGAACATTTTAATGCATACATCAATTTGATATTTTATTGGGAATTGATGTATGCAATTTTTTTTTTCATATGAAGCATTTCCAACAAATTTAGAACTTTTTTTTGTAGGCAGTTACTTTGAGGACGGATTGCTTTGTTTCTATTATGTATTTCAGCCGTAGATTCATCAATAATTTACATTCGTAAAAATATACTTACAGGGAAACAGGCAATGTTACTTTCCCTTTCCTGCAAAACTTCATGCGGAACACAAATTATTTGATATTTTTCAAAAAGGAACAATATTATCACATCTAATGTAAAAATAATGATATTTTTATTCACCTTCTCGAAGTATGTCCAATACTTTCAAGGTTCTTAAAAAAGGAGAAGGAAGGTAGGTACATACTATTACATCAATTCAATAAACGATAGTACTTTCCATTCCTCTTCTCGAAAAATATCCGTTACTTTGTGATTTATATTTAGTTTTTCAAAGATGGGAAATAACAGTATTTTTCCAAGACCTTCCTGAAAAATACCCAATACTTTGTATATCAAGTTTTTCCATTAAAGGAAGTACTATTACATCCGTAAAAATGATAGTATCTTCCATTCCTCTTAACGAAAAATATCCAATATTATGTGTTCTCTATCCACTTTTTAGATAACAGTATTTTTCCTGCCCTTCTTGGAAAATATACAATACTTTGCGTGTTTCAAGGTTTTCAAAAAGGGGAAGAGGAAGTACTATTACATTCGACTTAAAAATAGTATTCCCCTTCCCCCTTCTCGAAAAATACCCAATAATTTGTACTCCACATTGTGTTTTTCAAGAAGAGGAACAGAAAATAATAGTATTCTTCCTTCATTTTAACCTTGAATATTCATTGTTGTTGTCTCTCATAAAATAGTTTTAATACAGGTGGAATCGAACATCGAAAGTTTTATGTACCTATCTATTATAGAAGGGAAGCCTGACAAAAGATAATAGGTGTCTATTTTTCCGTCAAAGATAAATTAAAACTCATCATTCCTGTCAAAATTCAACGTGCTTGTTTTGGAATTCGGCAGCAACATAAGTACAAAGATAGTTGGTTTTTATACTAGGCCCTGTATAAAAAAAATGGAAATAATAAGTTAAAGATTAGATGTGTCTTTGAGCACACCATATAACTTCTATAACAACTTTTTTTTCGGATAAAATGTAAGTTTTTTTTCATAAAAAATACCCCAACACGGACTTTTTACGAACTTTGACCATCCATATCTCAGAAGCTATATATACAGACTTTGAACTTATTTTCTATATTTTCTTTCACAATGAGTTTTTATAATTTTTATTTTGAGTAAGTACGAGGGCGAGTTCATTAATTGGCGAAATCATACAAAGTCAAATGAATAATTTAAATAAACAAACCTTTTTTCTTACAACTTCCTTGCAACTCTATACCTACATTGGCCCGTTTGTGTTCAAAATCTGGTTATATTTTATTAGTCGTTTTCATGTACTATTCCTTTGATTACGAAGATCTTCTGGAAGCCTCTCATAAAATAAATAGAGATCTCAATGATATTTTGAAAATATCAGAAAAACACTGCCTGAAAATTAATCCCAGTAAATCAGCTGTTCTATATTTCTGTGGTGAAGAGTATCGTCAAACTATAGTGAATAATATTTCGCTTGAAATTAATGGAACTGATATTCCGGTTAAAAGATACTGCAAAATTCTAGGCCTAATAATTGATACGAAATTTCGGTTTAGAGAACACATTACAGCAAAATTACAAAGCGCCTACGCCTCATTAAAATTAATCTATCCTCAGAGACATATACTATCTACCGAAACCAAAAAAAATTTATGTGATGGTTTAGTTCTCTCTCATTTAAACCATTGTGACACAGTATATGGCCCATGTCTTGATGCTAAAGATCGTCAACGAATACAAAAGATACAAAATTCTTGTATTAGACTGATTTATGGAATAAGGAAATTTCAAAAAATTTCGCACAAATTTAAAGAATTAAAATGGTTAAACATGTTTAATCGTAGAAACTTACATTTAGCAGTTTTTTATCATAAAATATATACCACAAATACGCCGGCTTATTTACATACTAAACTCACTTTCAGAACAGATATCCACAATTTGAATGTGAGGAAGAAAACAATTCTTCGTATTCCACGTTTTTACAAGTCTATTTTCAAACGTTCGTTCTCATATGGCATAGCAGTCCACATCAATAAAATACATGCTCTAAATCCATCATATCTTCGATGTTCGGCTTTGACATTTAAACAAAAGTACAAAAACTATCTCTTTGATTTGCAGAAATAAATACCCCTTCCTTAATCCCTTCTTGCTTACATCACCCTCTCTTTCCACTTGTTATATCTTAATATTTTTATGTATATATATATTATTTTAATTACTCATCGTTTAAAATTTGTCATTTTCTTGTTGATATGTATTGTTCAATAAGTGTTAGTTTTATATTTTATTAAGTATTTTATATTTACTGGCATTGGTGGAAGAGCAGGAAAGGACTACTCGTCTGAACCTGAACCAATCTAGCCATTTATCCACATCAGCTGGAAACATTCGAATAATTGTCGCTATTTTGTAATGTTCATCCTACACTATATTGTGTTTCTGTTATATACTTAATGTGGATAATAAATGTATTATTATTATTATTATTATTATTATTATGTCCTCTTTGAGTTTACAGAAAATGATTGAGGAGTTTGGGAATAATATTTTAAGGAGGTAAAAAGTAGTCCGTGATATGAACTCGACTTCACAGTGTGTGGTGATTGATAGTGTTACGAACTCACTCATTCAGAAGCCGGTCCTGTCGCAAATTATGAATGCGACCTATCTAGAAAGGTTCTCGAAGCGTACCAAGGCCAATGGTTGAACTCGAATGTTCCCGAATTATGAAGTATACGCAAAGGTGGTATATTCAAGAATTTTCTAGAGATTCGAAGGACTATATTTACGCGGATTTTCGAGTGATTGAAGAGTTGTTCAGTATACAGTGAATCGGTAAACAGTTTCAGTATACAGTGAGTGAACAGAAGTGAATATAAATAGTGTTGAAGATAAATTAGGACAATTATTATACCGAGTGTAAATAAATTGGTAGACATTAAGTAGTGTGTATATAAATTGAGTTTATTATAGTGTGTAAGTGTTTCTTTAATAAATCAATAGTAATTAGCCATAGTGAGTGTATAATTTTATCCCACGTTAAAAACAGTTTAAATAAATAAGAAAAACATTACAATAGTGTTTTTAACCAGTCCTGTAGTTACGTATTTATGATGTTTAGAAATAAAAGTAGATTCTTGTTCACTTAAATTAAATACATATTTCATCAATTATGGCTATAACCTAAAGGGCAAAAGTAATTTATTATATATTTTATGAAAAAACTAAAAAACACATAAAAAATCATACGTCTTTTTGCTCATATGTAAAAGTAATAACTTTAATCCCCTCCCCCCTATGGTAACCAAAACCAATTTTTTGAATGGAACACCCTATACCTATTTTACTTCGAAAATAAAATCTAGTTCACTTCGCCATTAGAACAATATGCGGTTGCAATCTGTTATACGGGGTATTTTAAATGTTAAAACCAATTTTCTCTCAAAATCGTAACAAGTTCAACGCCCTGTACCTATAATTAGATAGGAGGAAAAGAATAATAACGTATTCAAACCGAACATTTTCAATGATTATCAAACTAAATGATTTTGCAAATATTCATTAATTCAAATACATGGTGAGTCAAAGCTCAAGTACATTATTTTCTCAATAATTTTAAATGGGTTACCCTGTATTTTATATAATTTTTGAAAAGTACCATTGTCATACTTTTTCTATATATCAATGATTAGGTTATGTAATTATTAAGACCTACTTAATTTTAGTGAAAATAGTGTTGGTTTTTTGTGTCTTTTTTCTTATTTTCCCATAAGTATAATTTTTTGTAAACTTTCAACTGTAAACTAACATCTGGTAAACTATTTCATATCTAATCACTACTTTGTACAGAGGGATGAAAATATCTCAAAAACTAATAGCTCATAGAAAATAGTTAATAAAAATAGATATATGGTAATAGTATATAAAATACAATGTGATCCACTATCCAGGGCGTTAAACTTATTACGATTTTAACAATAAATTGGTTATAACTTTTGAAATACCCCGTATAACAGATTACAACCTCATATTGTTCCAATTGCTAAGTGAACCGGATTTTATTTTCGAAGTTAAGTATAAGGTGTTCCAATTGAGAAATTGGTTGGGGTCTTGGGGTGACCATAGGGGGGAGGGGATTAAAGTTATAACGCCTACATATAAGCAAAAATACGTTCCCGTTTATATGATTTTTGACGTATTTTTACATAAATGTGACGAGTAAATAAACGTCCTCCTTTATATGATTTTTAAAGTGTTTTTTTATTTTTTCAAAAAGGTGACACCTTATGGATTATGTGGGGTGGGCAGTTTTCATAGAGATGCTCTGTATAATACCTATCTAGGTATAATAAGCGAAAATATACCGCAAAAACGTCGTCTTCATCAGTATTTGATGATCAGATAAATACAAGGATAAATCTGAAAAATTGAGAATAAAAAACTTGTGATTTTCGATTCTACGCCTCCCTTTAGGATGGACTGAAATATACCGGGCTAATTCGAATTAGTCTTGCAATACAAGACAATGAAACTAGCGTTTTGGAAATAATTCCCATAGTTACCTATATAAATTATTAATATGATATAGGTATTTGGATTTGGAAATAAAAGATAGAGTTAAATATGTTTGTATAAGAGTATGTAGGTATGTTATGTAAAACTTGCACATCTTGGGCATTGATAATTATTAATATAATCAACACTCCCTATCTAAAAAGCTGTTGTAAGCGGACACCGCACTCATAAATCATATTTACGGCTCGCTTTTGTTGTCAATAACGAGACCAGTGTAGTGTAGAAATAATAAGAAAAGTTCATTTTATTCTAAGCTATGCAGGGTTAACTTCAGAGATCTATATTCAAAGTAATAGGATCTATTAATTGTTTTTTTATATAATATTTTTAAATGTTAATAATTATGATGTTGAAAGATGTTCACGATATAAATTTGAGAAGGAAAGTTAAGTTATAAGTAAGAATTATATTAAAATTTTTAGAATGGATCAATATCAATCATGGTGTAAAAGGACTATTTGAAAAAATATACTTCTACTCGACTTATGCAGATGGTCTGGATTATTTGAAAAAACTTTTATCCAACATTTTTTTTGTAAACGGAAATCAAAATAGTTACGTTACTATATGTAAAAACTGTATACAATTATTAATATATTCGATGTAATTCAGAATATTTCTGTCAATTTGTGAATTGTTTTGATTGAAATTTTGTTCAATTGATTGATTTCCATTCAGGTACTTAATTCTCGATTTTTTTAACATTTATATACCTATAGGATAGGGAATTTTATATAAGTACGAATCATAAGCTCGCGTATAGTGTAACTGATGTTAATGTGATGACCTTGAATTGTATTACAAATTTTATGCAGGTTAATTTTAATCCATTATATTAATTTGAATTACATGTGAAAAGCGGTATTTCACAATATTCGAATTTATAAAACAATTTTATGCACGCCATTGGGCGGCTTTTTCCTTAGATAAGTACACTAGCTTGTATCAAATATAAATATGAGGTACCTAACAACCTTTAAACATATAACTGAAAATGTTGTTTCGTGGACAGTCCTTAAAGGCACCGTTGTATACATATTTATTGCGAGGACGGTCCTCGAAGGCACCACTTTACGCCAAAAAAGTCCCCAAAGGAACTCTTCCACATATTTATATATACATATATTATCACATGAAATTTTCAATGCTTAGAATCACGTATTTACCGTTTTACATAAAATACCAATATAATAAGAGACAACGTATCATATTCACTTAAACCAGCAATACTCGTATACAAATTTTCAAATTGGGATCCAAAAAACTTCTCAGTATTTATTTGACAAATAATTATCCATTGATTTTATTTGGTTTGGTACATAGGCGTGCCTACAGGAAGGGGAGGGTGGGCCATGGCCCACCCTAATTGGTCCACTCCAACTCCTCAAAATATCAATCTATTAAAAACATTTTATAATTTTTAAATTTCAACGTTCTTTCAATTGCGAGAAATTGAAGAGCGGCAATATATGCAAATCAATGTTTCGGCGAGCACGGCTCTTTGTTTTTTCATCAAAAGATTCCGATTTGATATTTGGCCCCCCCTAATAAAAAAGTTTGCGCACGCCTATGGTTTGGTATGATATAATTATCAATTATATCATTCACTTGGCTAACCAAAATAGCATCTTTTTTGAATACATAACTTCCAAATCACCACATTTTATTAGTAAACACTCCTCAGTGTGCCGCTAGTACTCTAGTCGGGACGTGGGATTTTGGTGCCAGTGATGCCTAAAATCGGGAGTCCCGATAAAAATGGGAGAGTTGGCAAGCCTTCACTCCTCTAGACATTGTTTTCCCAAAGTATCTCTTATCCGGTTTAACAGGTGTTAGTTGCTATAGCAAAGTTTGATCAAAGATTACAGAATAAGTTTGATGTTACGTTATGAGATTTGAGTATTGGTGATGGTATTGGTGTTTTTATATATTTTCCAAATTGAAAATACAGCCAATATAATTGAATGTCTATATAGATTACCTCAGGACAAAACACAATGGCCAGATTACTTTAGATTTTATATTATTTGGTAAAATTATAGCGTGGTCGTAGGAAAAATACTGTACCTTCATCACTAGTGTGAAAAATATTTTTCTACTAAAGTTTTTTTTTTGGAAAGTTTTTGGGGAGTATACCGACATTTGAATATTCAAAATATATATTTTTTGTATGATTGTAATTTACCAAATGAATGAAAAATTGAGAAGTTTATTGGAATTTTGCTATAATTTTCGATAAAAAGAAACGTACGTTCCAATAATTTTTTGATGGCCCTGGTATAAGCTACGATACACTTACCACGGTATGCGCACGGTTGCGCATGTAGCCGACAGCGTGTGACGTCATGTGGGAATCTTGATCAGTAATGTACAATGCTAAATATATGAGAAATACTCTGTTTGTATTCAATTTTCGTGCATATTTCTACTTTATGAATGATTATTTAAATGCGACATGGTTTTTTATATATAATATGAAATATTACTTTATTATCAGTTAGTTATCTTTTTTTGGTAAATACAATGATGTTCAAAACGTGTAGAAATATGTAGGTAATATATATTTTTTACATTTTAAAGAGATTTGAAACAGAAATATTTATGGGTGGGCAAAATTAAAACAGCATTATATTATGAATATGTTACATTTCATATTTCTACCATTATATTTTATTTATTATACAAGACTCCTTAACAAAGGTGTCACTGGGATACGAAACGAGCCAAAGGCGATAAGCCTCATCAAATGAATGTCAAATAATAAAAATTAATTTGTTGATATGTATTTAATAATAAATGTTTCTTTATGTTGACTTTTGGGATATTTTCCGCATGCTTGTAGAAAAAATAGTGTACCTAACACCTCGCCTAACACGTGCGTGAAGTGACTTTTCCACACGCGATTTCTGGCCGATCTCCGCTAAAGCGTCGTTCGTCTATCTGCAATAGCGTGCGGAAAAGTATCACTCTACGAACTAGTTAGGTAAACTCCTATTTTTTACTAGCGTGCGGAGAGGTCCACTTTTTGATACTCTTTTCAGTGTGGAATTCACTTTTCCGCACTAGTTAGGTTAACTACTATTTCCTTCAACCACTATGCAAAACACGCTTTTCTACACAAATTTTTATGCGCAAAGCAGGCCTTTTCCTAATTATTTTGATAACCGTAGGAAAAGTAATGCGAAAAGTACACGCTATGACACTTTTCCGCACCGAAATGTGAAACAAAGCTACCTATGACCTGTCAGCTTTTTTTGAAAATTCATCCTAATAGTGAATTTCTCATTGGTGTGCAATTTTTAAATTTAAACGATTTATTTCATTATTTATTTTAATTTATTAATTATAAAAACATTAAGCTATTAGGCTTCCACACTCGTGAGAAAAGTTGAACTTTCCCTACTTGTTGCACAATATACTATTTCATTCCCGCTCGAGTGTGAAATGTCACTTTCCGCATTCGTGATATGTTATACTATCACCTGACATCCAAATTAAATGAAATAAAGCCTATATTCAGAAATTTCAGAGATGTGCGGGAGCAAACAGAGACAGAAAAAAAAGAACCCAAGTATTCAAATCCTAGTTTTAAGCCACCAGCTTTATTCGAACCATGTTATGTAACCCCAAAGTTAATTTTGCAGGCGAAAATTTGTATGGAGTGTATTCCTGCATCGGGAGATATATCCTATTTAAATAAATCCACACCTGGTTCTGCTCTTTTATTATAATCCTACAATCAATCCTTCAAAAATGATAGTCGCACTTCTATTTGAAATGATATTTACTTGGTTGAGATCCTAATTTAGCTTCTCCTTAGCCGCCCCATTTAATGAATTGAAAAGTCACCATACAGTACAGTACACTAGGATGTAATAGATATAAGGTCCCTGTAACAACCTTCCAACATATAACTGAAAATGTTGTTTTGAGGACAGTCCTTAAAGGCACCATTGCATACATAACTACTGCGAGGACTGTCCTCAAAAACCCGAAAAGTCTTCAAAGGCACCACTTCACACCAAAAAAAGTCCCCAAAGGAACCCTTA